>CM024248.1:13459126-13585759 GCA_013421045.1 Propylea japonica | reverse complement strand
ACGAATACAGTGGAACCTCGATATAACAAATCGGAAGGGAACCAGTAAATATTCGTTATATCAAGTAATTCATAAACTGAGGTTTGTTATATTGAGGTGAGGTTGGTCCAAAATTTGTTATACCGATTTAATTCACCTCGACATTACGTACTCATCTTGTTATAGCGAACTAATTTTGCTCATATAATGAAACTCATTTTTATCAAATTACTCATTCATTTTATATTTTCTTTTTCAAAACAATGAAGTGAGTAGGTAGGTTTTTTTTTTCAAAAATTCGCAGAACAAAATAAAAAGAGGTGAAAAATCAACCAATTGGTATAAAGCATAAATCTAATTTTATTCATCTTGATTGGAAAAAGTAATAAATTGTAGTTTGTTTCCACGGTTTCAATCTTCTGATGTTTGAAGGCAAACCAATTTCGTCGGAAAACTTATCTTTAGATTGAAAATTGTAGCCAATGAACTTGCGGGAATCCCGAACTTATTAGCTATGTCTAATTTTTTTGTAGACGGATTTTTGTCAACATAATTAATGATGCTTCGCTTTTCTGCGACAGATAAGGAACGCCTTTTACGTTTCTGAGCCATTGCAAAAAAGTGAGGAGCAACACTGATTACTTTCCATCAACTAACTTCGTATTTTACGTAATACGCGTCGAAACCTGTCGCGGCTGAAGCACATACATACCTGGTTATTGGTGAAAACGTTATATAGAGTTTTTGAGTTGACGAAATTCGTTAAGTAGAGGTATTCACACTCTTTAGGTAGTTGAAAATTCGTTATAAAGAGGTTGTTCGTAAAAAATTTTCGTAATGTAGAGGTATGTTTTACATTGACTCTTATGGACGATTCAAGGGGATTATGAAAAATTCGTTAAATCGAGGAAGTCGTTATATTGAGGTTCGTTTATATTAAGGTTGCACTGTATTCAAAAATATGCGAATATATGCGAATGCGAACGCGAATGCGAATATTCGTTACAACTCTATAAGCATGGTAACACACAGAAGACCTCTTTGGTCAGTCACAGTGCAGAAAGGCCGTCACGATGCCATCAACCAGAATTTAATCTGACAAGATAAATAATTAACTTTTAAAAAACACCCAGGACAAATTTTCCTCGAATATTCACCCTACAAATCACATGAAAAGACCAAGTAAACTCTCGAACAATACAAAACAACATAAATAACCGTTACGAACACGTAGTTGCACAATAAATCAACTCGAACTTCTCCTCGCATCACCCCAAATCATCGTACGTTCTGTGGCCGGCCCTCAGCAAGTTTCTCGGATGTATAAAAATACCATATGGGTCCGCGCAAAATGGCGCATTATCGAGAACCACAACAGGGGCGAAATCGTCGTCAGTATAGTTTCACATGCCGGTTTCTGGAAATGGGTTTGATCGGTCTTCCAGGAAGTCGGACGGACGGAACGAAATGCTTTATTATGCCTGTTCGCTGCTCGGTCCTGAACCGCCACTTTTTCCAGCTTTGTCTGTCTGTCTGATGGCAGAACGGTATTCAGTTAAATTCGGATCGACGATGAATAATGGACTCTTTTTTTTGCAGTCTGATCACTTGGGCGGGGTTCTGTTGATGAGGTCGTGGATTCTTGATTTTGATAATGAGCGTATTTAAAATATACACTCTAATTTCGAAACTAACCTGTAGTTAATTTTTCCACTCCTATATGAGCGTCTTTCAAGCGGAAATCTTGCTATTGAAAGATGTCTAGATATAATCTAGAAAGAAACTATCAGAAGTATGATATAGCTATACACTCAGATAGTCAATGCTATTAAAGCACTGAGCTCCTACGTCATCGATTCTAAGATGATCTGGGAGTGCCGGAACAAACTCAACGAGGTAGGCAAGAAAAATAAGGTCTTTTTAATCTGGGTTCCGGCCACTCGGGAATCGAAAGGAAACGAAGAGGCCAATACACTCGCCAAAGAGGGCGCACAAAATGTCACTCTTTGGCCCAGAACCCTTCTGTGGTATATCTAAATGTACCTATAAGAAGGAGTTCTGGAGAAGGGAAAGCCGAGAGGGAAAAGCTCTGGCGGAATCTCCCAGGGATGGATCATTCCACTGAGTTCCTTCGGAACTTCGAGACAGCGGGATCCAAAAGATATCTGGATCTTGGTAGAAGCAATGCACTCCTCACTGGCTTCTTACAGGACATTGTCGCCTTAGGAAGCACCTGTTGAGGATGGGATTGTCGGACACTGACGAGTGTAGGTTCTGTGGGGAGGAGGAAGAAACCCCATACACCTAGTCACGGAATGCCTTGGCATTACGAGCCTGAGGAGGAAATGCTTGGACAAGAAACTTGAAGAGTGAGGAACTAGCCTCGTGAAGTCTTCACAGTTACTAGATTTCATTAGATCTCTGGAACTGGAAGGCGAGCTGTGAAGGTTTGTGGCCAGAACAGCTCTGTAAGGGGGGCACAATAGACCTTAGGTCGCAGTGGACTGTAACCCCTCTGTAAACTATCAACTAACTATCAACTAATCTTCCACTAACTATCATGGAATTTTCCATGTCTTCGAGTTGGTTTTAAGTCCTTGCATTCATCAGAATTTAAGATTACAGGGCACAAAGTTTTTATCGTAGGCCTTCTTGTTGAAAGTAAACGTTTGTCAGATCAATACTATCCAATTTCAGTCATGAAAAATCATTAATCATCTCTCGATTAGCGCAATCCATTCACCGCAACTGTTGCTTCAGCCTCATTTTCGAAAAAGTAAGGTCCAATGACTCCGCTCGGACCATAAACCGCACCAAACAGTCACATGTTGATGATCGAGAGGCTTTTCAACAATTACTCTTGGGTTTTCCGAACCCCAGATGCGACAATTCTGCTTGTGACGAAGCTACCGAGGTGGAAATGGGCCTCATCACTCAGATGATTTTCGATTGAATTCCGGATCAATTTTCATGCATTTCAACGACCCAATCAGCAAAGACACGACGTTGTTGATGATCGGCCGGATTGAGTTCTTGTGTTATGCCTTATCCAAAGAACGACGAGGAATGGACAAACCTGGGTTTCTTCAACACTTTCGGCTACAGCAGCAATATTCTCGGCGTTCTTGAGCGACGTGCACGGGTTTTATTCTTCACATCAATAACTTGTCCCAAGAGCTCCAATTTTTCCACCAATTTTTTTTTATTGCGGTTCGACAGGGTGCTTCACGAAGACCCACAAAATGTTCGAGTTTTACGAACCGTCCCTGCCAAATTTTCACCATTTTTATAGTAAATTTTAATAATTTCAATGCGTTCTTAAAGCGTGTATCGTTCCATTTATATTGATGGCGTAGTTTCTGCTTTTCAAATGTAAAAAAAGACAGCTTCAAACGTGACATCTACCGAAATAGCGGTCTATTCAAAATAACAACCTCTTATTGAAAACCCTTCATGATCAAAACCAAAGATTATAGAGATTATATACTATTTAATCTATGATCAAAACGAAACAAATTGTCGAAATTTGAATATATTTCTATCGGTGTCATTTCTAACATCAACCTGAATTCCACAAATCAAAGTAAATGAAACGAGCTATTACTAACTCAATTTAGATTTTTCACACCGTCCAAGGTGTTAATCATTTTTGGATGGGCTAAACTACGTCTAATGAAACGTCTAAACCATTTTCCGACGGAAATTTATGTCACGACTAGACCGTAGTAAAAATAGCAAATTCAACCTTATTAAAGGTTAGCCAGAGTCGAGACAATTTTTGACGCACCTCTACAAAAATAACCGAACGAACGAAAGGAATAACTCGATCTCTGGATGCACCTAACGCTTCGGATCTACTCAATTCGACAATTAAAAACCTACAGAGTGTATCTGAATAACCCGAAAAATGAAAGGGGTGATTCCTCAGATTCTTTTCAGGTCTGATAATGCATTGTTTCCAAGACACAGGACGTTGAAGTTTTACTTAAAAACTGACTTAAGAAGTGTTAAGCCTCTGAGATATTTCAAACAACAAATGACCAAACGGCCACGCTTACAGGACATATCCTTTTAATGAAATTTCCCATAACCAAATCGCAAAGTGGCTGCCCTACGTCCTCGATAGCCTCACGAATTCCATCTTTGAGGTCTTGAATCGACGCTGGGCTATTGGCCTAGACCTTCTCTTTCACGTGGCTCCAAGGAAGAAGTCGTAAGGTGTTAAATCACAAGATCTTTGTGGCCAATTGTGATCTTCGATGGAATTCCGGATCATTTTCATGCATTTCAACGACCCCATTCGGCAAAGACACGACATTGTTGATGATCGGGGCTGAGTTCTTATGTTAACTGAAATTTATAAGCCTTAAGACCCAATTATTATTGCAAAATACGGTGTAAAGACGTTTGTGCAATGCCTAATTCCAAAAAACTACGAGGAATGGACAAACTTTCGGTTTTCTTCACACTTTTCGGCTACAGCGCAATATTCTCGGCTGTTTTTGAGTGACGTGCACGGGTTTTATTCTTCACATCACTAACTTGTCCCAACAGATCGAATTTTTCCACCAATTTCTTTATTGCGGCCCGACAAGGTGCTTCACGACGACCCAAAAATGTTCGAGTTTACGAACCGCGTCTGCCAAATTTTCACTATTTCTATAATGAATTTTAATAATTTCAATGCTTTCTTGAATTTTCATTATGTCGTAGTTTCTACTTGTCAAATGTCAAAAAACGACAGCTTCAAACGTGACATCTACCGAAATAGCGGGCTATTCAAAATAACACTCTTATTGGAAAACCCTTTATATAATTTTTAGGTAACGTTCTACTACAAATACGCGTTTAGATGTTTATTTTTCTTACACAAAAACAGCGCCCCGCACGAAATAAAGATAGAAGAGATTTTTCGTCACAAATTCACCTATGAATTAAAAAATGTTTGTTAGTTTGTAATATCCCAGTGGCGTACCACTTCCTTAGTAAGTTCTGAAGTAAAACTTAACACCATCTTGGAAAAAATGCATAAAACGATTACGTTGAAGATTATCCAGAGTCGAGACAGTTTTTCGACCAAAAATAAGCGTACGAACTAGGAATAGGCCTTTTCGGATACTTACTCGGGTGATCTCGATCCCTAACTTTCGCGTTCGTTTACCTAACCCGAACATCCAACCCGTGTCCGGAAAGTACGGTGCTATTAACTCACTGATCACTGACCCAGGTTGATTTATCGTAACCCTACACGAGAGCAGGGTTGTACAGTCACCGCATGCGCACTGCAGTTTAATTTTGTATTTGAAAGAGGCGGGAATTCATATATTATATTCCTAAAAATTATGGAAAAAGAAGAGAATTTGGCTCAATATAAAATGTGTGGTTCCATGAGCCAAGAAAATAATGTGAATCAACTTCTTCATAACTTTGTATACAGATTTTTCTGTGCTAAGCTACAGCTTCCTTTACTTCTTCAACATAGTTACTCAAAGATAACATAAAACATGGGAGGACACACCAGAAATTATAAGAAAGATTTCACAAAAGCCAATAAATGCAAGAAAAACTAGAGACAATCCGAAAATAGACTGGGACTGAAAAAATAAATTCATAAAATATTTGGTTATGTTATTGATACGTCTGACACTTCAAATCCTAAACCTGATGTGTTCGAAAACTCAGAACACGTTCCGTGATCCGAGTAGATCCGTCACGTGACCAAATGGATCGAGTTAAGTAAGTTTCTGAAAACGCCAAATGTATTAAACGATTACGTTAAAGAGCCGAGACATTTTTCGACCAAAAATAAGCGTACGAACTAGAAACAACTCTGGATGCACCTTACACTTTCGGATCTACCCAATTCCACAATTATACCATATATACATATATAACGTTTCTCGTGCGCTCTTCTTTTACATCATAACCCGGAGTAACTAAGCAGACCTCACATGTCATGAGAACTTCCAATTAAGCATTTCCATTCTTTCCTGCACAATTACTTTAAACTCAATGCCATTCACAAATTGTTGGCTTTCTGGGAATCCAAATTGCAAATCCGTTTCACGGAAACTCAATTATAAGTAAGAGTTTTCGAGTAGAACACCGCCGACAGTGTGCGGTGGATATTTATAGTGAATTGATCGGTAGGTACTGGCCGAACGCTCGTGCTTTCGAATTTTGGTTTCCTGCCAGTTCTCGAAACTGAAACCGTTTCCGAATCAGGGGAATTAAATTAATTTCAGTTGCTGGAAAGAATTATTATCGTTATGACTTTGTCGGTTAGAAGGAGAACTTGGTGCTGTGTAGTGTTGAGGAGTGTCACTTGGTTTCTTCAAATTTTAGGAAGAGTTTAGTGTGATTTATTGATGCTATTTGTGTCCATTGTGAAAACTGTTCTGATCCGTGCACGGTTGTAAACAGGTGTTTGTTGTATCTCAGGTGAGATTTGTTTGATATTTCATGATAGTTTTTAGTGGCTGATGCAATACATATCTACATGGTGTTTGAACAGTTACAATTTTAAAGATAATAAAGAGTATATCACACGAAATAACTTATTTTGGGTAAAAATTCATCTTGATTCCATTCCACAACAACTATGTTCAAGTTATAATAAGAAACTAATGAATATCCAATACTAATATAAATCTCAAGAAACATGACAAAACAAAGATTATTTTCTACAATAGTACTACACATTCAGAAAGTGTTTTATAATAAATGAACTAGTATATCGCACGAAGATAACATGTTGTGGCCCAGAACTCATCTATTTTTTATTCCACGGCAACTATATTCATGCGACATTTACAAATTCGATAAGAATCCCATGAAACAAACAAAAAAAAACAAATCAAAAAACATGACAAGAATCATAGTCTACAAAAACGATGATAAACAACTCGAAATTTTAACCCCCAAAAAACGAAGTGATCTCCAATAAACACTAATCAAGAGGCAATTCAAACAAATATTCAATTTTATTGGAAACTAAGTAGCTTCCTCCCTAAACATTCCAATATCTCAAAGAAGAACCTGACAACTTATATGCTTTTTTAGATATCGATTGAAATATATTCTGAGAGGATTATGCATTTCTAATAAACTAGGTTTTTATTTCTTTTTCAGAGACTGGGCACTAATAATTAACAATACATCATAAGTTATCACTCCCAGTCTCTGAAACAGAAATAATTAAAAAACAATTAATTAAGATGTTTCAGAGACTGGGAGTGAAAACCTATAAAGTTTATTAGAAATGCAGAATCCTCCCAGAATATATTTCAATCGATATCTGAAAAAGCATAAGGTTGTCAGGTTCTTCTTTGAGATATTGGAATGTTTAGGAAGAAGCTACTCTGTTTCTAATAAAATGGAATATTTGTTTGAATTGCCTCTTGATTAGTGATTCATTGGAGATCACTCCGTTTTTGGGGGTTAAATTTCGAGTTGTTTATCATCGTTTTTGTAGACTATGATTCTTGTCATGTTTTTTGCTTTGTTTCCTTTTGTTTGTTTCATGGGATTCTTATTGAATTTGTAAATGTCACATTAATATAGTCGCCGTGGAATAAAAAATAGATCTTTTAATTAATTAATTAACATTTTATATTCGTGTGATATACTAGTTCATTTCTTTTTAAAACACTCTTATGAATGTGTAGTACAGCCAATATAGTCTATAGTCTTAATATGTAATCTTCCAGGGCAGTAATTGAAGAATTTTGTGAATAACTCTTGTCGTTTTTGAAATAACTGGAGACAAACAAAAAGAATGTTTCAGTTATGACAGCGTTGAAAGTACTCGTTATTGGTTGTCGTTCTTTTGAATATTGGTTTCCTGTAAGTTCTCGAAACGGATAGCGTTTCCGAATTACAGGAATTTAATTCACTTCAGTTACTGGAATGAATTATCGTTAGGGTTTGGTCGTTTAGAGAGACACATAGTTCAGTGTATTCTTGATGAGTGTCAGTTTATTGTCTGCTATTTGTGTCTGTCGTGAAGATTGATTTGATTTGTGAAGAATTCCCATAGGTCTTTGTTATGTGTCAGGTGTGATGTGTTCAAGATATAGTAATAATAGTTTTTATTTTTCACAATATATTCATACATGATGTTGAACCAAAAACAATTCTACAAGAAAATACATGAGTATATCACACGAGTATAACTTGTTATGGGTATATACTAAACTTAATTCCATTCCACAAACAACTAAGCTCATGTAACATTAACAAATTTAGGGATATACAAAATCAGCTTAGTGCTTTTGTTTGGTTATATTGTAACAATTGTATTGAGTTAAATATAAAATATTTCGAATATATTCCCTGAATTCACATCAAGATAATGTCATCCAGAGAGTAGACAGCTCCTTCAACTTTTTGGTCCTTCAATCCAGAGAACTAACTCTGTATGACATTATTCGAAAGCTTGAAACTTAATAGGCATATCCTGAATGCGAATATCCTGAAAATATTAGATGTCACAACACCTATGAAGATTTCAATAATTTTTTTTATTTTCTGTTTTCACCAATGTTGATGAAATTTAGGTTGGATCCTGATGAAAATGACTGTTGAAGTGAGTTCAATGACAGTAGTGAAAACATTATTGCATAAAAAGGGAAGGTATTTTCGGTTCTTTTCAAAATAATAAGTCACTCTCATGGTACTATCCTATTAGGAAGACAGTCTATCTAGTGTTATTCTAGAACTGGCGCAATCTCGAAAAATCTTTGTGAATAAATCGATGAATATTACTCAGACCCCAGATAACGACTACAGAGCCATCTGTTGATCTGATTTGTGATCATAAACATACGGGCATCAGGCAATCCAAAATACATACATCATAGGTTTGAAATTTGTAAAATATGGCATAAGTAAAAAATTGTTGTATAATATGTGAGTTCATACGTTATAACTGATTAAGATTTAAAATTTTCTTTCACTCGTGATTTGTGATCATAAACATACGGGCATCAGGCAATCCAAAATACATACATCATAGGTTTGAAATTTGTTAAAATATGGCATAAGTAAAAAATTGTTGTATAATATGTGAGTTCATACGTTATAACTGATTAAGATTTAAAATTTTCTTTCACTCGGTGTAACTTCACTTTTTGTCAAAATGTCAAAATCATTATAACCTATAAATATGTATTCTTTGACTGCTTGATTGGTCGTAAGAAGAAGGAAAGCCTTTCATTTTTTTCTGGAAATAAAAAATAGAATTGCATTTTGACGGTAACCATAGGTCCTGTTTTAATAATATAGATATTTTGTGGAACATTTATACACAATAATAAAGACCATATTATTATTATTATTATTATTCTCTAATTAACAACATATAAGTAAATTATTGCTTCTTCATCTGGACCTGTAAATGTTTGCCTATCGTTAGACTCAATTCCTTCACTAACGTATACTTTTTTCTTCCAGAAAGAGGCGTTTGAAGAAGGGGCATGGCAAAGACTTGCCATGTTTGGTTGTAGCACCTCCTGCCCCAAGTGCAAGCACGAGTTCGAGTGCTGCTCAGCCACATCCAGATGCTACCCCGCAATGCTCGCGACGAGTCTCGAACTGCCTCAGCGGCGGCGGCCTAGTGACCCCTTGTTTGGAACCAGTGCCGTGCACTGGGGGGACGGCCACCCCCTGCCAGTCGCCCCAAGTATCCCCAAGTATGCCCCTGGCTTTCGTTATGCCCCAGGCAACCTTCCCGTTTATGCCTCTGCCCACGCCGTCAGACTCGTCCAATCCAGAAGTGGACCTGGAAAGGCTTCGAAACACCGTGCAGGCTCTTCGCCTATCAGGCTGGTGAGTTTATTTTAGATATAGTAGTATTCGTTTGAAGAGTTTCGAGCTCCTGAGCTGTTCCAGTGCTTGTGCGCAACCAATGGCAACCCGTATTTCGAGATTGTGAGTTACTCAGGAACACGAGACTCTTCAAAACGAATAGGCTAATTATCACTTCAGAAGAAAGATTAGATGATGGCGATAAGGCTAATACGCGATGTGTACTATTCCGGCAGACTTAATAAATCCTACTACTTGTCTGTGTGCTCTATACATTATTTGCTCCGGTTTTGAGAAGATTCCTCCACAGTGCTGCTCTTTCAGCTCCTTCCTACTCCAAAAACTCTTTTTTATACAGGGTTTTCTAATAAGAGGTGTTATTTTGATATTCAAAGAAAAATGCCATTTTTTTCAATATGAATGATAGGATGTTTATATCATTATAAAGAAGAAGCTATGCCGTTAACAGTGGAAAATAACATCAGGCTAATGACCACCACGAGCACGCTACAGGACCATATCCTTTTAATGAAATTTTCCATAACCAAATCGCAAAGTGGCTGCCCTATTTCCTCGACAGCCTCACGAATTCCATCTTTGGAGGTTGAATCGACCCTGGGCTATTGGCGTAGACCTTCTCTTTCACGTGGCCCCAAAGGAATAAGTCGCAAGGTGTTAAATCACAAGATCTCGGTCCGGAAACTTTTCCCGCAAAAGATAAATGCTGATGATCGGCCGGCTTTATGCAAAATACGGTGTAATGACGTTTGTGGAATGCTTAATTCCAAAGAACGACGAGGAATGGACAAACCTGGGTTTTCTCAAACACTTCCATTTTGGCTACAGCAGCAATATTCTCGGCTGTTCTAGAGCGACGTGCACGGTTTCATTCTTCACATCACTAACTTGTCCCAACAGCTCGAATTTTTCCCATCAATTTCTGTATTGCGGTCCGACAAGGTGCTTCACGACGACCCAAAAATGTTCGAGTTTTACGAACCGTCTCTGCCAAATGTTCCCCATTTCAATAGTGAATTTTAATAATTTCAATGCGTTCTTGAAGTGTGTATCGTTTCATTTTCATTAATGGCGTATTTTCCACTTGTCAAATGTCAAAAAATGACAGCTTCAAACGTGACATCTACCGAAATAGCCGGCTATTCAAAATAACACATCTTATTGGAAAACCCTTTATTTCAGGTTCTTCCTCCTCCCAGAACTCTTTATTTTAGGTGCATTTGCCTATACCAAAGAAAAGTTCTGGGCCATTAAGTGGAGTTTGTGCTCTCTTTCTGGCTAGTGTGTTAGCTCCTTCCTTTGCCTTTGATTACTGAGTGAGCAGAAACCCAGACTTAAGAGACCTTATTGTTCTTGCCTACTTCATTGAGTTTTATTGGGCATTCCCATATAAGCTTTGTGTCGATGACGTAGGAGTTCAGTCCTTCAACAGCATGTTGACTATAGGAATGGATCACTATCTCACACCCTGATATACAGTGGAACTTCCCTAACTCGAATCTCCAAGGGCCAGTAGTTTCACTTCGAGTTACGGAAAATTCGAAATACGGAAAACTGGACTGAGTTGAGGGTGACCAATTAAAAAAAAGTATACAGGGTATAAATTTTGTGACATCAGGAGAATCATTTTTGCCTTATACAATATATCCCGTTTTTCGAAGCATAAGCGAGATACAGGGTGCCAAACGTCATTTTTGATCAAGATTCTTATGAGTGTGGTCAGTTATGTATAAAACTTCAAGTAACGGTTTTTGGTCAATTCTCATTATTTTGGGTCCTCTATTCAAAAAGTTGACGAATTCCGAAAAAAATTACAAAATGGCGGAAGACCTGCAATGTTTCAATTTTTTTTTGCGGTTGTCAAATTGACTCTTATTTTCTGAATGAACACAATTTTCTAAGAATTTCTGTGCAAAAATTTTTTCATAAATCGAACACAAATTTTTTTTTACATGTCTACAGCGATGAAAAAATTTCTTTAGAAATGAATGAAATTTTATACAATTGTACTTCTTGAATTATCAATCACGAATATGAAAACAGAATTGTAAAATATCGAATGGTTTCGTTACTACGGTCATTCAATGTTCGTTCAGACCTCTGAAATAATGAAAAAATTTTTTTTTTAGTTCTAGAGTCAAAATAATTAGATTATTGGCATGTCCAAACATTCTAAACGAATGTATACAAAAAAAATCAGTGAAACTTAGTTGGGACTCGAACCGACGTAGGTATTAAATTTCAGAATCAATCAGAATTGATATTTTATAGAGCGCGTGCGCGATTCAACGTTATCCGTAAGGAAACTAAGAAAAACAAGTTGGATCTGTCGGCGACTCTCCGCTCGGTAATTCCCCGAATTGCAGTGAGCGTTTCCCCAAAAAATTCGAGTTATGCTTGGTTGCCGCTTCGGTTACTGATGAATTTCAGTTCGAGTTTCAGAAATATTCGAGTTATGGAAATTCGACTTATAGGGAAAGAAATACATGGCGATGTTGTCAAAACGTTTTTGCTTCTCAAGAAAATTCGACTTGAAGAATTCTTCGAGATAGGGAAGTTCGAGTTAGGGAGGGAGTTCCACTGTAGTTTCTTTCCAAATTTTTTATGCATCTTTTCCTGCCTGTACACTTGGTTCCGGTCTCTATAGTGGTTTAAAAGCCTCTTGTATACCATTTGGCCAATTCTGGAAGCGTATTTCTTTTTCCATCACTAAGTAGGTTCGCTGATGATATGCATTGGCCCAGAGATGACCAAGCTCTTACACACAGAATTTTTATTACTATCCTGTATATATATTCTTTTGAATTGAGAGCTAACAAATTACAATACATGACAAAAAGCCCCTAGCTGAGGTGATGCAAAACGGGGTACCCTACTATTCTAACGTATGATACCAGAGCACAGGGAAAACCTCAGTAGAAAGAACCCTGTCTCGCCGTTTTTACAAATTTAAAACTTAAAACTATTCGAATAAATACCTTCAATATTTAGATACAAATACTTAATTCATGCTCTTTGGCAAGAGGGTGTTTTAAACCAGGTCTGGCCTTCCAAGTGATGATTTTTCGAACCACCTGTTCTTCTAAGACCGCTACAGGACCCTATAGAAGGGTAATCATCTCCCATAGATTTAAATAGTGGTATTTCATCCTAAATATCGAATTCAATTTCGGAATAATGATAAAAAACGTGTGACAAACTTATGTCAAAATGACATGTGAGAAATATGAACTCATGGTCTTTATTTTCAATATTGTAGAATACTGTTATTCAAAGTGGATCATTACAATTTAATCTCCTTATTACAGGTTCCACGAAGGCATCACGTACATGCAGAGCCACGAACTCCTGAAGGACACTAAAGTGGGCACATTCCTAGTACGCAATTCGGCAGATCCCCGCTTTCTTTTCTCCCTCAGCATCCAGACCGAAAGGGGCCCCACCTCCGTGAGGCTCTACTACCACCAGGGCTACTTCCGCCTGGACGCCCAGCCCCACTCCTGGCCGCCATGCCGATGTTCCCGTGCGTCCCGTCACTCGTCGAACATTACGTGAATCAAAGCAAACTGTGCAGGAACAGTTCTCAAGTGTGGGTGGACTTTACGGGAAAGTGGTACTCGCCTATCGTGCTAGAAAAACCGTTGTTGAAGACCTCGGCGCCGCCATCTTTGAAACATTTGTCGCGACTGGCTATCAATAAGGCGTTGAAGTTGTCGACGAGACCTAAGGTGGCGTTTTTGCCTACCCCGCATGCGCAGCTCGAGTTGCCCAAGTCGTTAACAGCTTACATGGAGGAGTATCCGTATTCTTTATAGTACCAAAGACTGGTCGGTACCTTTTACATACCGACATCAGGGACACCACTGAAAGTATTCTAGAAACAAAGTTGTTCAGCTCGAGTATTATGTATGTGATTGTGGTCTAGGTGAAACTGAGCGAGTACACGAAGCTAGATGTTAACTCTAAAGCCCGGTTTACATGGTAGAGTTCATACTACCTATAGTCCGTTCACGAAAATTTGATCGCATGGTAGGCGTTTGTTTATTTATCTGAAGTTGGCAGTATTTGCTGTCATAACGTAAATAAAGTCAACGTTGCCGAATGTACCCGGCCTCGTCCGACGAGTTTTCAAGTTATCAGAGAAGTCTATGTAATATTGACAATATTGCATCATCTGACAAGAAAATAACACATAAACCTGAAACTTCAATATACACAGTGGAATATGCCAAATTGTCATGGCCAACCGACGGCTAAAACTTTCCTGAACGGACTATAGACCTAGAGATGCCTTCACGCATTTGTTGACGAAGCCAAGTAGAATCTTTTTGAGCACACGAAAACATTCCGGCGTTGCGAACTCGTGGCGTGCGTTTATTCCGTATTGGGAAATTGGTCTACCGCTCCTATAATTTACATTTTCATTTCGATTTGACGTTCATAAACTGAATTATTTTACTGATTTGGTGGCAGTTTACTGTTGCTTAGGGCAAAATTGAGAAAATGTTGTATTATATTCAGGAATTGAAGAAATGAGAATCTAATCAATTGTTTACTTCACCCCAGTGCGGCAGTGATATGCTTTCCATCTCACTCTAGAGATGGTTATGCATAGAGGCATCTCTATGTTCATTTCTTACTGAGGTCTTTTCACATTGGTATAGTAAGCCAGTAGAGTGTACTATTCGACATGTGCTATCCACTCTACTATACACTATCTTTAGTACTCTACCGAACTCTACCAATTTTCCTAATCACTGACAAAATAAGGAAATTTAACGCTAAAACTCAATATGGCGGCTGATAGTAGTGCATATAAGAGTATTTATTTTATTTTGGAGCTATAAATGAGCATTTAACAGAAATAATAAGTTAATGATTATATAGGGTCTCTATAAATGATTGTAACAACGCAGTTGGCTTTGGATTATTCTCATTTTGCCGCTTCCTATGCAAACCACATAATTCTGATGATCATGCTATGCTCTGATTGGTTAGAGATTAGTATTCTGTAGCGGCAAAGTAATCCAACGCCAACTACGCTGTTACAATAATTTATGAAGACCCTATATATTGCAATAAAAACTGTTGAACAGTAGAAAAATAGTTACAAGACCATCAGTCTAAAAAACAGTCACCGCCATATTGAGTACCGTTTTGATTACCGCATTGTAACAAATCACCAGGTTTGTTAATTCTAATTCCCAACACAAGTACAGTGGAACTTCCCTATAACGAAAGCGCTAATCCCCAAAAACAGTTATAAAGAAATTTCGTTGTACAGAAAATTTGTTTCTATAGTCGGCAATGTCGCGGTCGACTTCACTGATGAATTTAGTTTTATCATTCAAACTTAAGCACTTCCTTTTAGACATGTTCGAACAACTTTTACACTAGCGTAATGGTTAGATTGAAACCAAACAACCAGGGGTGTATTTAAAACTGCTTCAGGAGGATCTCCCTGCCCGTAATGATTTAGTTCAAGGTCTGGATTGATTACGTACGTCAGGAAAAATTTCGGAAAAACCCCACCCTTATACCTTCTTACAAATACCCATTCAAAGGGTGATGTTCCTTGAATATTTCTTTATAGAAGGAATTTACTTCGTCTTAGAGGGTGTTTTTAACATGGAATTTGAATTCAAGGTGCAATGTCTTTTACGAAATTCGTTATACAGACGTTCGTTGTAGGAAAGTCCCACTGTATTTAACTTAATGAACGCCAAATAAACTGTATAGAAAACTCATTTACACTTTGCTTTGAATATTCATTGTACTTGCAAGTGAAAGAAATGAAAAGCATCTTTGAAATCCGTTAACTAAGCAGATGTCATTCGATGTGATTCTTATTTGGAAATATTTTGAAGCCAACAGACGAGATCACCAAAATTTCAATATGTAAAGGTTGTAAGAAAACTTTTTCATCTACTAAGCTTCCTAAAAGTAACAAAATTCAGTTCCACAACATTGAAAATACTAATAAAAATCATAAAATATACATGTACGACTCTCAGCTGGACAACTTTGCTTCTTGTAACGTATCACACGTTCAACTAGCTAGAATAACTAATTTTACCAGGTTGGATTCTGTTCAATGATAGAAAACAATTATTCCCTAAGGTATTATGATAATATGAAGAATTTTACGATTACTATTAGAATCTTAGAACAAATTAATCAAATAAGTACTTGTGGTGCCTTGTATCGTTATTTAGATGTCGAAATATCACATAGAATGTGTTTCATTAGTTTATTTTATCGATTTTAGGAAACTGTTTTCCTTTGAGTATTATTATCTTGACTGAATCAAATGTCAAACTGACAATCATGACTGACAGATAAGAAAGATACATTTGGACCATCTGCAATATTATTTCAACCAAATGTAGGATATTCCCAATGGGAACTTGACGAAGTAGAATTTCTATTAAGAAATTTAGTTATTTATTGTCGATTCATGTAAAAACTTCTTGCCAATGTTCCATATAGCATTATAATATTATATAGTCCAAATACAATCTTCTAATCTTCCAAAACTGAAGCAATTTCAGATAAACACGCTTAAATAATTGAAATTATATCCATGTAATAATGTGTGAATACGTGAAATGTACGCAGAACCTCATGTAATGCAATATAGTCTTTTATATAACAAAATTCATCATGAGGATTCATGCAAAATAAAGTTAATCATGGACAAAACATACTTAATAAGGCAGCTATGTAAAATAGTATCAAGAAAGTCATTGAACAGAATTATAATTTATGAAGTAGTATCTGATTGTATGTATTTATATTCATTCCAACTATGTAAATAATTATCAAGAAATCTGAATGCATGGTATCTGAAATACTTGTATAGTTGATGTATTTATTTCCCTTAAAATAAATTATTTATTGATTATTAACTGATGTTTATGGAATACAACCTTTTATTCACAATCAAAATCATTGTGAAATGTTCACGAATGCTTGGAAATCTACGGCAACCCATATTTTCAAGATCGTAAAAACTGGACGACTGAATATGGTTCAAATTAAATAATTAATAAACCGAATAGTGGTAATTTGGACCTATTACCAAGCATAACATAATAGAATTTCAACAAATGGGTAACAGAAATGTTATATCGAAAGAAAAGTGGAGCATGATCAAATAATTTGCTTCTGAAAATAAAAACATACAAATCTGGTCGTTCCTACCTTGTGAACAACGAATCCTTCTTGAAATTTCCTCATTTTAACAAATAGGATTCACTCCGAAAAACTTTTAAAATCGTTCATTTCAAACGCGAATTCAAATTGATGAATGTTGATAAAACAGAAATCTACTCAAAATAATTACTTTGTAACTAAAACAAGTTTGGACTACCCGTTCAATAAAACATTAGAACTAAGACTTAGTAGTTCATAAAGCTAACCTGTCAGAAATTTTGAAGTTGACATTTGTTTGTGTTTACATGTCGCTACCTAACCTCAAACTTAAGTAAAGGCTACTCATTGAATGAATTAAATGCAATTGCAATTGAATTATTCAATGTAATTATGATTTTTTCATATATTTAACACAAAAATAGCTGCAATTTTCAAGAAAGATTATGTAAGCTTGGAAGAGATAATGAATAGGTAAATTTCCCAACAGCTTGGAAAATCACTGACGTGTCCTAACTATACCTACGCTGAAATGGAAAGGAAAACTAATAAAAAAACATCTGATAACAAGGACAGTAATAAATTCTCAGCCATATCTTCAGTTCATTTAAATATGAAAGGTGACGAAAAGAATATTGCTCTGTTGTTCTTTTTGTATACTCTCCAAGGTATCCCCTTAGGGTTGAGTGCTGCATTGCCTATGATTCTACAGAATCGTGGTATAACTTATAAACAACAAGTAAGTGTACACTTTCTAACTTTACCTTTGCTTTATATCTCGATAAAGTTCACACGATTATCTATTGGTCTGAAATAATCGGCCATATGTCAGTACGTAATTGCACGAAGTTTTAATTCAGCAAAAGTTTCTGAATGTTGACATGCATTAGTACTACTAAGCAAACTTGATTACAAATATTTACCTAACGTATCATCTATACATTCTGGAATTTGAATCAAACTTAACGTTTCAGTGAAACATATCTTTACCAAAATTATGTGGGCTCTATACTGAATTCATGTTAGCATTAAGTAGCTAGTTTTAATTTTGTAGTGGCCATATAATTAATCAATCTCTGAAGATATTGAATTTCTAAGTTGAGGAGAAATTTTTAGTTATTCAAAATATTCAGATATTTTTGCCTCAAATTAGAAAACCTATAATGATTTTTCTCTGTAAGTGTCTTTTTATTGTTCGAGACTTATGATTCTTATGTTTTATATTCACATTCAATTAATAAATTGCTGAATGATATGTAACTTTCATCAAGGAACAGTTTAATTTCCCAAAAAATGTATTTTTGGATTTATGTGAGTAGATTATTTTCATGTAGTTTAAGAGTAAAATTCTCCGATTCTATATTCAATAATCAATGTTTAAATCAATTAGACCTTGAAATTCTCATAAGTCTCGTAAAAATTATCCATATGCTGTCACTTATTATAATTCGTTCTCACAAAAATTTATGTGGCAATAATAAAAACTAATTTCATGCATATGATAAAAGCATTAACATACCAAATTTTCATTTTGAGCATGTGGAAATACATTTCAATGAATTTTTGTTATTCCTCATAGGTTAAAATAATAAGTTTTAATTAAATAAGCCAAGAAAATTTGTGATTGTATTCATGTGAATTTTTGGAGAAAAAAGCGATTTTCAGATTTCAAATCATAATAACTATCGCAACTAAATATGAAATTAGGTTTATTTTCATATTTCAGATGTCTTGTTTACCAAACTTACAGTAGCATTTTCATTTCCACTGATTATTTTCAAAATTTGATCGAAAATTAATCCAATAATTAAAATTTTAAGTGAAAATTGGATAGGTATTCATTTAACACAACTCTCAATGCTCTCATACTGAAAAACTCTATAGGTTGTCATACTAGAATTAAAAAGTTCCTACTCATTTTGAGTTTAGCTCCTGAAATAATGAAACGTTGTTCTTTAACCCGGTATAGAGTGTTTGCAAAAAATTCCGCACTTACTATCGACATTAGATAACATTCTCTTGCAGAAAAGTTCTGCTTTGAAAATGATTGTGAACTGTATGCTGTCAAACTTGGTAGTGTACCCTTTTTTCAAGATTATTGAATATTCATTTCCTTTTACTCAATTTATTTCAATCTCAAAATACAGTCTGCGATATGACATAACTTCGGTGCAGACTTGTTATTCTGAAGCAAATTCAAAAGAAAGAGTTAACTGTTTTTTCTTGAATTCAAGAAAAAACTGTGCAGTTTTTCTTGATATTTCTTCAGAATTACAAGTTTTCATCAAACTTGTGTCATACCACTGACCGCATTTCGAGATTAGAAAAAATTGAGTAGAAGGAAAATGAATATCAGAATAAACTGATTTTACGAAACCTGTGATAAGATTTTTTGGAGAAGTGTGAACTTGACAATATCACGAAAAATTCAAGTACAGTGGAACTTCTCTTTAACGAAAGCGCTAAATCCGCAAAAAAATTCGTTGTAAAGGAATTTCATTATACAGAAAATTTGTTTCTATAGTCGGCAATGTCGCGGTCGACTTCACTAGCGGGATGGTTAGATTGAAACCGAACAGTCAGGGGTGTATTTAAAACTGTATCAGAAGGATCTCTCTGCCCGCCGTAATGATTTAGTTTGAGATCGGGATTTATTACGTACGCCTGGAAAAATTTCGGAAAAACCCACCCTTATACCTTCTTCCCAATACCCATTCAAAGAGCGATGTTCTTTGAATATTTCGTTATAGAGAGATACTTCGTTTTAGAGGGTATTGTTATCATGGAATTTGGATTGAAGGTGCAATGTCTTGTACGAAATTCGTTGTACAGAGAAATTTCGTTATACAGATGTTCGTTATTGGGAAATTACCGACTTTTGTTCTAAAATTCTGCAAATTGACTAAATTTTCAATTCTGAACAAACTTTTGTTCTAGAATTTTTCGAAATTTTCGCCTTTCCACTATGTTGCGAGCTATTTTTTTCAAAACTTTTTTAAGTTTGACTTGCTTTGAATTCACTCTATTGACCAAGTTTTCTATGGTCCACACTTATTTTCGAAGCAGAAGTTTCTGCGAAAAAATTAATAGCTTTTTCCATTGGATGCACCAGTTTTTTTATAGTGTAGCACTGACACTACACTGGTTTTCATTTAATGAGCATTTCCACTATGTTCTTTGTTTATTTTACGATATACACTCAGTGCGCACCAGATCTCCCAATGAAAAACGCTATAAGAAAAATGTTCTCAAAAATAAATCAGTAGTGAAGACGAGTGCCCTTTGGTGAGGACCTTCTGCAAAATATTATATGCTGAAAAATCATCTTTAGAGATTTAGAGATTCTTCTTTCATAAAAAATAACTATAGTCCATTCACGAAAGGTTGAGCCGTCGGTTGGCCATGGAAATCTGACATATTCCACTGTGTATACTAAAATTTTAGGTTATGTTCTTTATTTTTCTGTCAGATTGATACGCAATGTTGTCAATATTGCATAGAGTTGACTTTATTTTACGTTATGACAGCAAATACTGCCAACTTCAGATAAATGAAGAAACGCCTACTATGTGCTCAACCTATCGTGAACGGACTATAGTTACCGATTTTCAAAATATTTGGCATATCGTTTTGTTATGATGTTGCCCGAGAAAATCGGATAAGGAATTCTATAAATCTTTCATAATTCAGCTAACCAGCTTGAGTTAAGTTAGGTTAGCTAAGATAGGAACCGCAACAACTCTTATAAATTATTAGCACTGTTCCTATCTTAGCTAACCTAACAGCTAATACTTGGCACTGTTCCTATATTAGCTAACCTAACCTATTAGGTTAGGTTTCATAGATAGGAACAGTGCCAATCTTATCTTAACTAACCTAATTGGTTAGCTTGAGTTTGGTTAGGTTAGCTAAGATAGGAACACAAACAACTCTTATAAATAAATACTTGGCACTATTCCTATATTAGCTAACCTAACCTATAAGGTTAGGTTTCATAAGAGGGGAACAGTGCCAAGTATTTATAAGAGTTGTTTGTGTTCCTATCTTAGCTAACCTAACCTAACTCAAGCTAATCAATTAGGTTAGGTTAGATTGGATAGGAACAGTGCCAAATATCTTTAAGAGTGGAAATCACCCAACAAAACTTATTTTTCGCTAAAATCGAGACAAATAGTTCCTGAATTATGAACTCATAGAATTTCTTATTCGATTTTCTCGAGAAATATTGATTTGCCGGTGCTCAAATTGAAACTGTAGCATCGCAACATCATAACGAAACGACATGCCCAAATATTTCGAAAATCGCTAACTGGGCGGTAAACTAGATGTTAACCATACTTTCACTGCTGTATCACCACCAATATTTCTTCTTTCAGGCAGAGTTCAGCTTCGTCACATGGCCATTCAGTATTAAACTCCTATGGGCGCCCCTCGTAGACTGCATATTTTCAAAGAAAATCGGCCGAAGAAAAACGTGGCTTATTCCAACACAGTATTTACTAGGAACTTTCATGATTTTTTTGAGCCACCATGTAGATAACTGGATAGGGGAAACCCCTAACATCGAGATACTGACTTTGACATTCTTCATTCTCAACTTCTTGGCTGCCACCCAGGACATTGCAGTGGACGGCTGGGCCTTGACGATGCTCAAAAAGGACAATATCGGACATTCTTCTGCATGTAATAGTGTAGGACAAACGGCTGGTTTCTTCTTGAGCTACGTTCTGTTCATGGCTTTGGAGTCCAGTAGTTTTTGTAATATGTACCTCAGATGGGAACCAAGGGATGAAGGTTAGTTAGTAGCAATTTTAGTAGTGCTTTGCCTGAGGTGGCTTGAGGACACTGTAAACAACGCATACACAGAACACAATAGCTTTTCCTGATTTGCATAAGTTTATTAGCTTTTAAGGGGCGAATCACGAAAACTGGCGCAAATACATCGAAAATCATAAGAATAACCAAAGTTTGGTTAATGTTTATAAACAGTGGGGAAAGAATAAAGAAACATTATTGATCTGCAGGGAGGAATATAAACATAGAGATCTTTCTTTCTTTATGATCTGCGGTGTGATAATCATTTATCCACAACTATTGTATAATCCATCAATTATATGTTCGTTCGGCCATAATAATAATGGGTGAATAATGAGTCATTATTTACTTGCTGACAGATGCTTCATAAAGGGTTTTCCAATAAGAGATGTCATTTTGATATTCAAAGAAAAGTGCCATTTTTCAATATAAATGATCGGATGTTTATTTATGTTTATTTCGTTATAAAGAAGAAGCTATGCCGTTAATAGTGGAAAATAACATCGGGCAAATGATCACCACGACTACGCTTACAGGATTATATCCTTTTAATGAAATTTTCTATAACCAAATCGCAAAGTGGCTTGCATATCTCCTCGATAGCCTCACGAATTCTATCTTTGAGGTCTTGAATCGACGCTGGGCTATTGGCGTAGACCTTCTCTTCTACGTGGCCCCAAAGGAAGAAGTCGCAAGGTGTTAAATTACGAGATCTCGGTGTCCAATTGTGATCACCTCTTCGAGAGATAACACGGTCCGGAAACTTTTCCCGCAGAAGATCAATGGTTTCGTTACTTGTGTGGCACGTAGCGCCGTCTTGTTGAAAGTAAATGTTGTCCACATCAATACTATCCAATTTCGGCCATAAAAAATCATTAATCATCTCTCGATAGCGCAAACCATTCACCTGGGTTTTCTTCAATACTTTCGGCTACAGCAGGAATATTCTCGGCTGTCCTCGAGCGACGTGCACGGGTTTTATTCTTCACATCACTAACTTGTCCCAACAGCTCGAATTTTTTCACCAATTTCTTTATTGCGGTCCGACAAGGTGCTTCACGACGACCCAAAAATGTTCGAGTTTTACGGACCGTCTCTGCCAAATTTTCACCATTTTCATAGTGAATTGCAATAATTTCAATGCGTTCTTGAAGCGTGTATCGTTCCATTTTCATTAATGGCGTAGTTTCTACTTGTCAAATGTCATAAAATGACAGCTTCAAACGTGACATATACCGAAATAGAGGGCTATTCAAAATAACACCTCTTGTTGGAAAACCCTTTAGATTTAGCTTTGATATTGTTTTCTTAAAATTGATATTACTTCAGTATTCTAAAGTACTCCAACTAACAAATATGGGCATAACTTGTCAATCGAGGGCCAAATCTATTTTTATTGTATCAATTAAAGCAATTTTCATTCCAACTTTTGTTACCAAATATTCAATGACAAGTTCTCCATAGACTAACTAAACGGAGAATAGATGAGACACTAGTAGAACAAGCTTCAACGCCATCTGTTTTTGTACAACATTACTAATTCGTGAAAAAACCTCAATTGAAAAAGGAATCTGTATCGTAAAGCTGCCGCAAAAAGAATTCTGTAGTGCACATTTTGAATAGGTAGGTACTCCCATATAGGCTAAAAGTTTTTTGAAATTCAATTTCCAAAAGGATATCAGAAATGGATTCGTGCAAGTTATCGATGAGTGAGGATATTTATTCTCATGAAAATAATACCTGCAACGAACATTCATCTGATTTTCTTTTGGAATCGAGAAATGAGGATCAATAATCAAATTCTGGATAGAATAAAAATTTATTAACTGAAATAGGTATCACCAATTGAAAATACAGATTTATTTCATAAATATCTAATCAAAAAACTAATAATTGCATTGAAAACATTTTCAAAAACTAACAATAATGAATTCAATAATACAAAATATGAGTATTTACCTACTGAACTCATTCAATACATGAAAAACTTTTTTGAAAACTACGAATATCTTAATTCTTATAGGTAACAGAATATACATATATATTTTATAATTACCTTCTTGCATCTCGATTTTCACATCCAATAACACAGCACGTCTTCACTCTTGTAGGCATATCGAAATTTATTATATTTCAAAAAGAACCTGTCAAACCACTCCTTGTGTCAGTTGACAATTCGAAGGTTTTTTTGATAATAATGATTTTACATACTTACTATTTTCTCGATAGGATTTCCATGAATGCAACGACATCTAACTATCAAATTGAAAATAATTTTTTCGTGTATTAGTCTCCTCCTCCGACAGATGGCGCGGAATATACGAGTGGCTCATCTAATTTTTTAGTTTGTCTATGAAGTTCTCCAATAAATTTCTCATGTGTCAACTTGACTTTTTCCACAGTTTTAGTAGAAGGGTACTGTTTGATTACTTCTAGACTTCCTTGGGGTTTGCGCTAGCTAGTTTTTTGTTTTTTCTTAAGCTTCAGTTGTAATCTGACTATGGTTTAAAATGCTTACATCATCTGTAATAAGCGTAACGTGCACGTAATTTTCTGTGAAAGTTCGTTGATGTAAAGGCGGAATAGCTAAGGGCCCAGAATTGACCCTTGTGGTACCCCGCAGTGAATCAACTGCATCTTGGAAACAAACTATCAACTCACAATCATTAATTTTTCAGGAATAATAACACTAGCTGGATTCCTTTCCTTCTGGGGATGGCTATTTTTGGTTACCACAACACTTGTTGCCATATTCAAGAAAGAGGAAGAGCCTAGAGATGGTGATAAAGAAATTATTCACAACACAGATATACACACTGCCTATCAGTCCCTCAAGGAAATTCTTAGCCTTAGACCTGTACAGATTTTGAGCATTATATTGTTGACCAGTAAGGTAAGACTCTTCATTAATTTGTTAGTTTTCGTTTTATTATTAATAATTTTTTTTCAGATTGGGTTTTCTGCAACTGACAGCGTTATGTCATTGAAATTGGTGGAAGCTGGTATTCCTAAAGAGAGACTTGGTCTTCTAGCAGTTCCACTGATTCCTGTACAGATAGCACTGCCCTTGATTATAGCGAAATATACCTCAGGTAAGTTATTCTTTCTGTTACGCGCTATACTTTTGCAGAAATGACAGTAACTGTTAGATTTTGTACACTCTCTACCGTTGACTTCCAAAAGAGAACTTCAAAACTAGAAAAAACTCAGTTTTTCAAGTTTTAGTATTCGGAAAAAACGGCAATATTATTTAATATAGAGTTATGTGTTTCGTGGAGAAGCACATTTTTTTAAAACAGACAATTTATTCAGGCACTGTGCTTTCAACAAGATCACAAACCTCTCCGTTTTTCTACAAGCTAAGCGCCGGCGCCGGCACGTAGGCCTCGACTGTGCACAATCAGCAAAAACAAAGCAATGCGGACGCAGTTGAACGGCTAAATAATTTATTTAAAATGGGTTCAACGTAGAATCACATAATTATATATGAAAAACAACTTGTATCTTTGTAAAAACAGTGGAACTTTCCTATAACGAATTTCTCTGTGTAACGGATTTTGCACCTTGAATTCAAATTCCATGTTGAAAACACTTTCTAAAACGAAGTAAATTCCCTCTATAACGAAATATTCAAGGAACATCACTCTTTGAATGGGTATTGGTAAGAAGGTATAAGGGTGGGTTTTTTCCGAAATTTTTCCGGGCGTACGTAATAAATCCCGACCTTAAACTAAATCATTACGGCGGGCAGAGAGATCCTTCTGAAACAGTTTTAAATACACCCCTGGCTAATAAGAATGGACACCGCATGAGAGAGAGAGGTCACTTGGTCGAATGTGATGGAGCTATTGTGGGCAATGTCAAATCAATGTAGATAAAAACACCAAATAGATCATTCCAAATGAAATATATCAAAAAATATATTACTTTAATTCAGAAATTAGTATAACTTAAATTATATTCACCGCATCAACTTCTTGTGGGCAAAGCAAAGCCTAAATATTTGTTTACATCTTCCATATTGCTAGCCAAAAAGCGAGCCATGGCTTATGAACAAAAATTGAGGAAATCTGACAATAAGACAAAGTGTATGTGGGGAATATTCAGAGACTTGAAAGGACAGAACAAAAGTAGTGACTGTGCATTTGAGGGTGATCCAGTAAGCATAGCCAACCAGTACAATGAGTTTTTAATAGGAGTCATACCGAATCTGATGAAAAATAGAAAAAATCAATGATTTCACCTGCGACATCCCTGAAAACATGAGGTCAATGTACTTGGTACCTACTACTGTTGAAGAAATTAGAAAACTAGCTGCCAGAATAAAAAAAAAACACACTAGTGGAGATGATGAGATACCAACCAGCCTTGTGAAGTCATGTATAACAGAAGTAGCTGAAATTTGAGCTATATCATAAATAATTCCTTCAAATATGGGGTATTTCCAAAGCAGCTCAAACTTGCTTTGATTTCTCCTATATTCAAAAAAGGGGATGATCAACAGTTTGAGAATTATAGGCCGGTAAGTGTTCTTCCATCTTTTTCCAAGATCTTTGAAATGGCTATGTATGATAGATTAATACAGTTCATAAAATCTTGCAACATCTTGAGCAGCCATCAACATGGGTATGTAAAAGAGAAATCTGTGATAACTGCTATTTTACAATTCACTGAGCGTATAATGCAAGTTTTTGAGAAGGGTGGATTGCTCTTGGGATTGTTTTTAGACCTGTCGAAAGCATTCGACTGTCTCAGACATCAACATATACTGGTCAAGCTGGAAAGGTATGGGATCAGAGGAAATGCTTTGGAATGGATTAGATCATACTTAAGTGAAAGAAATCAAAGAATTAAAATCGTCAAAGATGGAAGAGTTAGCAAATCCGATATCTTGGAGAATCATATGGGAGTACCACAGGGTAGCATAGTGGGCCGCTGCTTTTCATTTTATATGTGAACGATATAATTGGGATAATACAATCGAGAGGTGCGTGTCAGATCACAAGTTATGCAGATGACACAAATATATTAATATCAGATGCTATCTATCCTGATCTTATGACAGAGGCTTCCAGTCTGTTTCAACAATTGGAAAAGTGGTTTTTGGTTAATGGATTGATTATGAATAATGACAAAACTAATGTTCTTCTTTTTCGAACTAAACAACAAAGAATTGAGACACCCAACAATATTACACTATCAAATCAAGACATAAAACCAGAAAATTCTACACAGTTTCTAGGGATCACTTTACAGGAAAATCTAGATTGGACAGAACACATTGAAAAGCTAGGGAAAAAAACTTAACTCAGTGGCATACTCCATGAGAGTTATTCAAAAACACGTAAATGAAGAATCAATGAGAATAATGTATTTTGCCAACTTCGAGAGCCTCATGAGATATGGTATTATTATATGGGGAAGCCACTATAATGTATTGGAACTGTTCAGAATTCAGAAAAGGGTAATAAGAACAATGTACCGATTGAAATGTACACAAAGTTGCAGAGGCATTTTCAAAAAGAATGGGATATTAACAATATATGGGCTGTACATTTTTGAGATTATAATGTACATTTACAAAAACAAAAACTTATTCCCAGAAGTGGGCTCTTTTCACAATTATGATACCAGGAGAATTAACATCAGTTATCCCAAGCATAGGTTACACGTAACAGAGAGCCATCCAAATTATGCAGGCATACGATTTTTCAACAAACTTCCAAATAATATGAAGAAATGCACACATATGGGCTCATTCAAGAGGATGGTCAAGAATTTACTGGTCGAGATGGAACCATACTGTGTTGGAGACTATTTTGCTGGATAGTCCAAATTTTTATTGACGATATTTCATCTTATGCTCATGAATGTATTATTCTTGTGAGACATACCTTGAAATAAATTTTATTATTATTATTATTATTATGATTTTGACAAGTTGCCCACAAACTTTCTTCTTCATCTCTTTTCTTTTCGATAAGATCGCATATGTCTTTCTCTCTCTTATGTATCCAAGTGGTCGATCTTCTAATAAGTCACGTGATTCTGCATCCATAGTAATTATAGATCTATGGTTTCAATCTAACCATTACGCTAGTGTGAAAGTTGTGAGAAAATGTCTAAAAGGAAGTGCTTACGTTTAAATGATAAACTTAAATTGATCAGTGAAGTCGACCGCGACATTGCTGACTATAAACAAATTTTCTGTATAACGAAATTTCTTTAGAACGAATTTTTTTGCGGATTTAACGCTTTTGTTATAGGGAACTTCCACTGTATTTACTCTATAGAACACAAACTGCAGGTTCACACAGATTTGAATCCATGCATTCATTTGTGCTACAATCCTACCCACTTTCCCTATTATTCAAATTCCTGATGGGATTGCAACCATCTCCAGGCGGTAGCTAGAAGGACCAAGCTTTTTATCAAAATTCTACGTGTCTGGCTGTTTTCACAAATTCTGAATCGTTATTGAGAGTGGACACTTTTGAATGAGACACCTTGTATTATATAATTGTATATAAACTCATTTTTTCAGCACAAAATATAAATAGACTACTGCAAACTTCAGCTAGAGCGATTTGCAGCTCGAAATAATGTTAAGTTATTGATATAATAATTTAAAATATTGAAAAATCTCAGCATCCGTATTTCTCCGAAACCCATGTGATCGAATTCGTTCTCTTTCTTGGCATTGTTTTCTTCATGATATTTTTTCTTTCTTTGTAAACGTAGCAAACTTTCCAGTCATCGTATTTTTTCTGGTTACATATCGATAATTTTTGTGTATTCTTCAACTTCTGCTTTTGCACAGGAAATTTGAAAGATCTAATTGCATACATACGGTTGAATACTTTGTAAACTATACAGGGTGGAAAGGATTCACCTGCCAATCTGGAAGAATTGAATATTAACTCTATAGGAAGTGACGGGTGTTTTTTTGACTGCATTATAGGGTTTGACGATTGTTGTCTTTGATTTGACAATTGAAAATGTACAAAATTTGGTCGCAAAGAAAGACAAACAGTGACGATATATGCAAGTTCAGATTTTTATTGATGTTATGGTTATTCGAAAGGCACTCACCTGAAAATGAGCACATAGTTATCTTTTTCAAAAAGCGTGTAACTCATGTAGTCCAATCGTTTAAGAAGAGATACAGGGTGTTGATTTCCAAATTTCCATAGCTTCGATTTTATCCTATCGAAAATTCTTTTGTTTCTTACCGAATACAGGAAGTTTTGTATTTTAAACACAGCGTCACATTCGTTTGTGCTGAAAAACTGAAAATTCAATATTTTGGGAGTGAGTTAGCAGAATTCACTTCACTTCAAGAGGAGTCTTGGTATGTGATATTCTTCAATCCTTCTTTCCTTGTATTTTTCCTCCGAAGGATAAGATAAGTAGTAAGAGTGATCCTGGTGCAGGATTTTGAAAATATTCTCCAATTTGCTCAAATCGTTTGACATTTCTGTTTTTTGAGTGACAAATGGAACCAAAACTATTCAATCGCTTATCTTTTTGGTTTTCATATTATAAAATTGCTACAAATTTCCTTTGAAATTATGCTAATAATGCGATCCAGTCGAAATTCAGCTGAGCATCGCTGTTTTAATTCTAAACATCAAGATTTGATATTGATGGATCTGTGATTTCGGCAATATACAAAAATCAGAGAGACTATAGTTTAAGTGAGAGTTACTATGGAACTAATTAACCGATTTTCATTGTTCTTGTCAGCATACATATTAGTTTGAGCGCATAGTAGGCGTTTGTTTATTTATCTGAAGTTGGCAGTATTCGCTGTCATAACGTAAAATAAAGTCAACGTTGTCGAATGCACTATACATGTATAGTCCGTTCACGAAAGTTTGAACTGTCGGTTGGCCATGACAATTTGGCATATTCCACTGTGTATATTAAAATTTTAGGTTATGTTGTTTAATTTCTTGTCAGATTGATACGCAATGTTGTCAATATAACATAGAGTTCTCTGATAACTCGGGAGCTCGTCGGACGAGGCCGGGTACATTCGGCAACGTTGACTTTATTTTACGTTATGACAGCAAATACTGCCAACTTTAGAAGAATAAACAAACGCCTACTATGCGCTCAAACTCTCGTGAACGGACTATATGTGTCCCAAATCTACCGAGACCAGTGTGGTTTCGTAAATATCGGGAAAATAATAGAAAAATTCAAATGTCAACAACTCCGAAACTACTCAAAATTCCACAACCCTTACTCAATGCGTTCGAGAGTAATCGTATGTTACCTGTTACTCTAGAAACAAGCGCGCATAAAACAATAAACCTTAGGTCGCAACGCTGATTTCATTTTATTATACTTCTATTCTAGGTCCTCGACCACTGGATATTTATCTGAAGGCAATTCCCTACAGGCTGTTGTTTGGATTCGTAGCCGCCTTCCTAGTTTGGATCACTCCTTCATTCGTACCAGATCCTTCGCAAGGACTACCTGTACTCTACGTCACTTTGGTGCTGATCTGTTACGTGATTCATCAGGTAAGATTTCATTCACTGCTAGGGTTAAGAATTGGCAGTGCTGCTCCTAGGTTGACTCGAGGACACATTAGCGACAACAACACAGTAACATCTGTTGAAAACAATATTCGACACAAATGTTACCTCAGTTCGTGCTCGTATTTTCTCTCTATTCCATTATGGAGGCACTGGCATTGAGGTATATGGACCTAATCTGAGGAAATCTGAAGCCCTGGGAAGTGAACCCTCTATTTTTCAGACGGAGATAATGACTATCTATGTGTATTTGCGCTCTTGATGAATGAACCTCAAGGGGGCGTATGTCTACATCACCATGGACAGTTTGGCCATGCTGAGATCCCTGGAATTACACTGCCAGGGGTCTCTGCTGACCTGGGAGTGCCGTAACACCATAAAGCAACTGGCAAGAGGAAATAAAGTGACTCTATTATGAGGACCAGGTCATTGTGTAGTTAGAGGAAATGAAAAAGCTTATGAACTTATAGTCCGTTCACGAAAGGTTGAGCGCATAGTAGGCGTTTCTTTATTTATCTGAAGTTGGCAGTATTTGTTGACATAACGTAAAATAAAATCAACGTTGCCGAATGTACTCGACCAACGAGCTTGCGAGTTATCAGACAACTCTATGCAATATTGACAACATTGCGTATCAATCTGACAGGAAAATAAAGAACATAACCTAAAATTTTAATATACACAGTGGAATTGGACAAATTTCCATGGCCAACCGACGGCTCAACCTTTCGTGAATAGACTATATATAAAGTGCATCAAGGTTAACACCTGCTGGTCCTGGGCCTTTCTGTGGATTTGGAAAAGACCAATATAAAGCAGCGGTCCGACTATGGGAGTTGGGTAACAGAATAAGCATCTGGAGAAACAGCCAGAAAGCTCCTGAAGTTGTCACGAGCTGGTCCTCGGGTGATGGTGGGACTACTGACGAGGCAATGTCGTTACAAACATGATTTATATGGCAGCAGATGAGCTTTGCAGGCTCTGTGGATCAGAAGCAGAAACAGCTGAACATATGGTATGCAAGTGTCCACAGCTGGCTGGCCTAAGTACAATGTATATGGGCAAACTGGTCCTGGGCATCTAAGAGGTAACGGCCAAGGCTCCTAAAGAGGTTGCCGGTTTTATCAACGTCATTGACTTCCTTCTTGGTAGAGAACAAAAGATCCACATGGTTGCATTTCCCAGAGGTAATAGATAGTCAACAGAAAAATCCCTAGATGGCCTCAGAAATGAGTTTAACAAGGGGATTGTTCTACTGGGTATTCTAAATGCAAAAGTTGTCTTTTTTGCTTGACCGAAGTGTTTATAGTTATCAGTATAATCCTAATAAGTGCCAGTGCGCATTTCACAATCATTTACGCTACTCTTCTTTTTGAACAGGTTTGTGTATACTGTATGTTCGTTGCTGTCATGGCGTTCTTTGCCAAGGTTAGCGATTCATCTGTAGGTGGAACATACATGACGCTGTTGAACACCCTGTCCAATTTGGGAGGGAACTGGCCTTCCCTTTTAGCCCTTTTCTTCGTAGATCCGCTCACTTGGAAGAAATGCGTTGGAGGTACAGAGCAGATAGATAACACATGCAGAAATGCCACCGAAAAAAATGTAAGTAGATATATGTTAGTTGATCAAAGTTTGAATTTGAAGAGTGAAATAAAACTTATCATACGTTCATATGAAGACTACCAACATAACAAAAAACAAATAGCATAGTAGCAACAACGTCTTAGCGGTACTGGCATTGGGATTTATGGAACCAACCTGAGGATCTCTAAAGCCCTGGAAAGTGAACCTCTACAGACAGAGATAACGGCTGTCTATTTATGCGCTCAGAAGTATCATGAAATGAAACTCAAAAAAAAACTCTGGCGAAATCTCCCAGGGATGGATCATTCACTAAGTTTCTTCGGAACTTTGAAACAGCAAGATCCAAAAGATATCTGGATCTTGGTAAGAAACAATTACATCTCTTCACTGGCTTTCTCACAGGACACTGTCGCCTCAGGAAGCACCTGTTGGTGATGGGATTATCGGACACTGACGAGTATAGGTTCTGTGGGGAGGAGGAAAAAAACCCCATTCGCCTAGTCACGGAATGCTTTACCATTGTGAGCCTTAAGAGAGAATGCCTTGGGCAAGAAACTTGTAAGAGTGGGGAACTAGCCTCGTTGAAGCCTTCGCAGATATTGGATTTTATCAGATCTCTGGAACTGGAAGGAGAGCCATGAAGGGTGTGGTCAGAATGGCTCTGTAAAGGGGCACAATACTGTAACCCCTTTTTAAACTATAACTAACACCTTGTGAATCTGGGCCTTTCTGCAGGCTTTGAAAAGACAAATATAAGGCAGGATTTCACTTAATTAGACTTGAAGGATCAGGAGCAGAAACAGCTGAACACACGACATGCAATAGTCCAGAGTTGGTTTGGCTAAGAACAATTCATATGGGGAAACAGTTCCTGGACACCCAAGAGGTAACGTCCAAGACTCCTAAGGATGTTGCCGGTTGTTTTATCAACACCATCGACGATCTATCTGGTTTTCTATGAATGAATAGGGTAGAGAACAAAAGATCTACATGGTCGCAGTTATCGGCAGGCTAACCTAGCCACAACTACCCTTGCTTAAATAATAATAACAACAATGCCTTCTCTTATCAAACAACCTAATATGTTGAACAGTTTCTGAAACATCTGTTCCTCTAGCAGTAGTCAAAAAAAGAAATAGTGAATTTTAAACAAATGACAAAACCTGTTTTATCTCAATGGTGATATTTACCTTTCAGCTGTGCATATCTACAGGGGGTTCATGTCAAACGGTCCTCGATGGATTTTATATAGAAATATTTATATGTGCCGCTATAGGATTCTTATGGTTGGCTTGGGGAAGGAAAAAAATAAATTATATCCAGAACTTAGATGACTACGCTTGGAAATTGTCGAAAAGGAGAAGATAGTAAATAAATAAATAGTATTTTTTTAATATATTGTCACAACACGTATTTTGAAGATTTGCGATTGAGAACATTTTGATACGCACTATTGAATATTACAACTTGAAATCGTTTATTTTGTTATATGTTCACTCCAGTGAGATATTTATAAAAGTTGTGGAGTTTGCAATGGTATTTTCCTTCTAACCGTTGTTTTTTCTTGTTATTATTTATACTGAATAAGTTTTTATTCGAAATTTAGTTGGAATTTATTGTTATATAGTTTAATCATCGTGTTGAATTCACCCACAGTATGTATTGAGACCAACTGTCGAAAATTCTATAGAAAAGTATAGATATATATTGTAAATTGACAATAAACTATTGTGCGACAACATGGACGAATTATTTAAAATGGGTTGATAAAGGTTATACATTTGTTTTTCAGATAAATGCATTTTTGAGAAATATAACATTTCAATGAGTCCACTTTATTTTTTCTGTGTAGCTTTCGTTACTGAATCAAATATAAATAATTTTTATATTTGCTTTCACAGCAGCAAGCTTCAGTTTCATGAAATATTTCTGGTCTCCCTGAATCGGTCATGGGCTGATTTCAGAATTTTTTCTTTGACTGCTGGATAGGGGTCTATGGCTTCGTTGAAATCTCTTTTGGTTAAGCGATACAGCTCGCAAAAGTCAACTGCAACAACGCTTGCTACTCTTGGCTCGTTCATCAACAAGGCAATTTCGCCAAAATGGCTTCCATCTGACAGATGACAAATCTGAAAAAGGATTTGTGGATGACTGAGAGATATCAAAAGTAGATGATATAAAAATGAACCCTTGTAACATCAGAGATGTCTTAAAACGAAGCTCAAGAGGGCGCATGTCTACATCGCCACGGACAGCTAGGTCACGCTGAGATCCCTGTAATCCCACTGCCAGGTGATTGTTGACCTGATAGTGCCGTTACATCATAAAGCAACTGGCAAGAGGCAATAAAGTGATTCTACTATGAGGCTATCCTCAGAATATCCTAGGAAGGTACAGGTAATGAGAAAATAAAGAATCAGAGAGTCTGGTCCTCTCTGAACAACTACATCTCATCTGCGAACCTCCCTAGTGATGTAATGATCAAGAAAATAAGTACTGAGAAAATCTCCACTACCAACTGGCATGAGGCAATAAAGTGATTCTACTATGAGGCTATCCTCAGAATATCCTAGGAAGGTACAGGTAATGAGAAAATAAAGAATCGGAGAGTCTGGTCCTTTCTGAACAACTACATCTCATCTGCGAACCTCCCTAGTGATGTAATGATCAAGAAAATAAGTACTGAGAAAATCTTCACTACCAACTGGCATGAGGCAATAAAGTGATTCTACTATGAGGCTATCCTCAGAATATCCTAGGAAGGTACAGGTAATGAGAAAATAAAGAATCAGAGAGTCTGGTCCTCTCTGAACAACTACATCTCATCTGCGAACCTCCCTAGTGATGTAATGATCAAGAAAATAAGTACTGAGAAAATCTTCACTACCAACTGGCATGAGGCAATAAAGTGATTCTACTATGAGGCTATCCTCAGAATATCCTAGGAAGGTACAGGTAATGAGAAAATAAAGAATCGGAGAGTCTGGTCCTTTCTGAACAACTACATCTCATCTGCGAACCTCCCTAGTGATGTAATGATCAAGAAAATAAGTACTGAGAAAATCTTCACTACCAACTGGCATGAGGCAATAAAGTGATTCTACTATGAGGCTATCCTCAGAATATCCTAGGAAGGTACAGGTAATGAGAAAATAAAGAATCAGAGAGTCTGGTCCTCTCTGAACAACTACATCTCATCTGCGAACCTCCCTAGTGATGTAATGATCAAGAAAATAAGTACTGAGAAAATCTTCACTACCAACTGGCATGAGGCAATAAAGTGATTCTACTATAAGGCTTTCCTCAGAATATCCTAGGAAGGTACAGGTAATGAAAAAATAAAGAATCAGAGAGTCTGGTCCTCTCTGAACAACTACATCTCATCTGCGAACCTCCCTAGTGATGTAATGATCAAGAAAATAAGTACTGAGAAAATCTTCACTACCAACTGGCAAGAGGCAATAAAGTAATTCTACTATGGGTGCCAAGGCATTGTGGTGTTGAAGTGAATGAAAAAGCCGATGACGCGAAAAGTGCATCAAGATAAACTGCTGGACCAAAGCCTTTCTTTGGGCTTGAAAAAGACCAATACATAAAGTATCGGTTCAGCAATGGGAGTTGTATAAATGAAAAACCCTATGGAGAACAGCTCTGGACTTGCTCATTTCAAAAAATTCTTGATGATTTCACCTACCTCTACCAGAAAAGCTCTTGAACTTCGGGGGTGATGATATGACTGCTTACGAGGCACGGTCGGTACAAACATTATTGTACTGATTAGGAAAGTCAACAGATAAGTTTTGCAGGTTTTGTGGAACAGAAGCAGAAACAGCTGAACACATGGTATGTTAGTATCCAGAGCTGGCTAGTACAAGAACAATTCATATAGGAAAACTGGTCCTGGACATCCAAGAGGTAACGGTCATGGATCCTAAGGAGATTATGAGATGACAACTTCATTTGAAAGAAAACAAAAGATCTACATGGCCGCGTTTTGCGTAAGGCATACCATAACGACCCCTGCTCTAGTAATAATAAGGTAAGTAAGTACTACACTTATGCTCAGTTGCAGGAACGTCCATTAAAATTTAAAGGTCCATTAAACCCTAATCCTCCATTAGTTCCTTGTAATAATGGAGGATTAAGAGTTTAATGGACCTTTAAATTTTAATGGACGTTCCTGCAACTGACACTTAAACACATACTTTTTCAGAGTCCTTCCATCAAAGTTTTTCTGTCGAAAATTGATATAACTTTTACTACTTTTACTAATTTTTTTCGGCAGGTCTTTGAAGCGTATATAAGCCTTGATTTGATAGAGTAATGTTTGAAACCTGAGTGTTACCTTAGTGTAACTCGCTAATATTTGTGTTAAAAAAAGAGTACAAATTATGCAGAGTCTCCCAGAATGATTGGATTACCCTAAGAAACGGGCGTAACTTTGTAAACTGGAAATCATTATTTGGACTTTTCTATTTGACTGATTAACTGAAGAAATCACTTCACTTCGACCGAATCGACCAATAGGAACGCTGCGTTACTGATTTTGCATCAGTTTGGAAGTGATGCAGCGTCAAATAGAAAGGGCCTATTTTTAATAGTATTTTTCAAGTTAACTGTACCTACATAAAAAGCATTCACAAAATCAGGTATACAAATATTCATTCGCTTGTTCGCAAGTTAAAAATATACGTTATCAAAATTCAGTAAGTTCTTGTAAATTATTCGAAAATATTTTAACGTATAATTCGCAATGCATAATAGTGAATACCGGGAGAGAAAAATGAAAAATATGAAAGCATATTAATAATTTTAACAGAATTATTAGTTTCGCCAGAAATTCAATTGCAGATCTGCCCAAATTTTTATATTTAGGTGATTTTGTCACAATGTTTCCTGTCGTTTATATCCAACCATTTACTGTTGTAAATAACATTATTCAAGTCAAAAGTCTCTGAACGCTTGGTTATTTTGCGAAAGCGATCATTTAAATTTAGATTTTCGTTATCTCAATACGAACAACAGCATAAAAGGTCCTGACTTCGCGTCGATAGTTGAATTTATTTTTGTTCATATGAATTTTTCTCCGAATCATTAATCAATTATAATTTGATGTAACATGCTTACAAGACTAATTTTCGTATTTGGTAATCCCACAAGGAACAGACAAGAAAAATTACTGGTTTGAAAACATCCGAATGAGATTGACCTTGATGCAACAATCCGCAGCTGTATAGTTGCACGGATATCGATGCAAACAATCGGGTCTGAATAAGAATATGATATCAATGGAGAACGGCCAGTCCCATGGACAGAATTGAATTTTACCACGAAATCGTCATCAGGGAGCCGAACTCTATATTTTGAGACTATTTTCGGCTCAAAATTCGAATATTACAGACATTTTGGCAAAACGATATAGCACTCGTTTAAATAGAACGATCGCTCTAAAACGCCCCCCTTTGACCCCTTGAGGTACCAGTAATAAATAAAATATATGCAGTGTTTGGCTGCTATGGCTCCTAAATATTACCACCAAATTTGAAAAAGTTCCTATATGTATAGTTTCTGAGATATCCCATTTTTCTTTGATAAAGGCCCCTCTCTGATCCCGTTGAGGTGCAAGTAAATGGCGTATATGCAGTGGGCTGCTTTGACTCCTAATTAGTAATTACCACCACAAATTTTGTGAAGGTTTCTTTGTACCGTTTTTGAGTTATATCAATCTACATTGATATCATATTCTTATTCAGGCCCGATTGTTTGCATGGATATCCGTGTCACTGTACAGATGCGGACTGTTCAGGTCAAATTCTGCTATCTCATTCGGCTGTTTTCACACTAATAGAAAAATAATCACAATCCACGAAAACTTGGACTTTCTAATAATAATGCTACTCCATTGAAGATAAAAGCACGCTGTTTTTCCATGTCTAAACGAAAAACACATGATTCGCATTTCCAACGCATAAATATCTGTTGCTAGACATTTCGAGGAAAACTCAAGAGATAGAGTGACGGTTTGGTTCAACACAGTGAAGGCACTATGTGTAAATCAAAAACATTTTTTGCGTTATCGATTATTTTTTTGGTCGAGCTAAGGCTTTGTCATTCCATTAAAATTCCTTGTGATAATGGACCTGGACCATCCACATCCAGAGGCAGAAATAACGACTTTGATCATCTAGTTGTGTCTCAGCTTTGGCCGGTTACAGAATGCATCGACTGGAGATTGAGAAATACAAGGTACAGAGACAGAAAAATTTAAAAAAGCACTAATGTGAAGTCATAAGCTGTTGAACGTATTTTGTTTGTTGTGCCGAATAACCCGCATGTTACCTACCACCTTAGAAATTTTAGGGGTTGCTCAAGCACCCAGATAGGGCGTTTTCTGAAACTTACCCAGGGTTACTAACTCAATCCATATTTTCAGTTCCAGTTTATCTTCGGATTGTTCCTAGCTCTGCTTGCATTTATTGACTTTTGTAAAATCTTTCTTATAATTTCTGGTGTGCCCTCGCATGTTCAATGTTATCTTTGAGTACCTATGTTAAAAAAGTAAAGGAGGCTATAGCTTTAACGCAGAAGGATCTGCATACAAAGTCATGAAGAAGTTGTTTCACATTATTTTCTCGGCTCATAGAACCACACGTTTTAAACTGAGCCAAATTCTCTTCTCTTTCCATAATTTTCAGGAATAGAATATATGAATTACTACTAGAGAAAACTAGAAGACTTAATCCCGCCTTTTTGAAATACAAAATTGAACTGATTTTTTTTTTTCATAACTCCTGCAGTTTTTGAGATATTCAGTCCCAATTTGGAATGCAGATATAAGAAATCAGCAGATACTCCCCTCTGCTTCCCCCTGGGAACGCCTATGGACTGAACCATGAACAGGTTCATGTTGGGAATACGATAAATCCAATTTTAATATTCTGAGAGCTATTAGTTTCATTCTATTCATTCATAAATTCATCTTTCCTGTTCAAATCTTTAACCTACCCCAAAAATTTCAAGTTTCGAATTCGTTCCTTCCGGAAGTTAACGTGTTGACGCCCGGCCTATTATTATGGTGAGTTCAACCGAGTCGAAAAATAATAACGCGCCTCAAAAAAATACGATCAATTAATTTTGCGCGTTTGTTCCTCGGAAAATAGCGTGCTATAGTTCTGCCCAAATGTCTGTAAGTTTCGTATTTTGAGCAGAGAGTGATTTCAAACGACTCGCTTGGTCTCTGATGAAGAATTCGAGGTCAAGAACAATTTTGTTTTCGAGTAACGATGATGAGTTATATTTTATTTCGAATATTTTCAACTAGATAGCACCTAAATAAGGTCGAATGAGCTCCTTAATTAGTTGCTCAATGACGATATGAATATACATATGTGCTGAATTTCGTGAAGTTCAAATATGAACCCATCGTCAACGTCTTGACCGCCCTAGTTTCTCAATAAAATAGTTATTTCTGTATTAAGTGCGTAAAATGAGTGTTTTTTCATGGCACATTCGAGTGAATTGACACTCTCATGTGCCATGAAAACACGAATTTCACATGCACGAAATACAAACATCATTTTTTGTACAACTGTGAATGTGAATTTAAATCGTCTGAAATACGTATAATTATTGAAGATAATGCTTCCAGTACAATATTTAAATGAATCCAGTGATCTTTCTGTGTCGCAACTATAGAAACAGTTTGTTGAAACTGTTTGAATCGTTGACAGTATTTCGAATTATTTATTTATTATTATTAGTAAGGCTCTATTATTAGAAGATGGATGTTGAACATGATAGTGGTGGTGATACCCCCGCAGATATGGCTGAAGAAGCAAATACAATTGTATCTAATATGTTACCAGCCAAATCAAAGCTAATATATGATAAAAAACATATAACCAATTTCGAAAATGGTGCAACAAGAACAACGTAAAAAAGGTTTCTGAAAATGTGCTCACTGATATTTCGAGGAAAAATCAAAAATTTTGAAACCTTCCACGTTATGGAGCTCAATGTTAAAAAAAAACATTGAATGTCGAGGAAAATATTGATATAGGAATTTTTCAAAATTGGTCCCGCTTATTAAGAACAAAAGCGTCAGATAACGAGGAAAGAAATCTGAAGTGTTATCGAGGGATGATACCAATAAATTTCTTAGAGATGCTGATCACGAAACTAATTTACCTTATAAGGTATTATTTACATGTATACAAATGTATTACTCAATAAACGTTCTCAAACTATTCAAGAACGATATTCGTACCTTGTTTTATTCGTATCTATTTGTTTTCCATTTCAAAATTGCAAATATCCTAGAGGGTTTTTGACCTATAAACTCACGTATACTTACTTGCTTCTAATTTCATTCATCCTTCCAATTCCATCGTTCCTGGAACGAATATTTCCAGTAATAAACGTTATAAAAGTATTAAAACGATATTCATACCTTGTTTCATTTGGATCTGGCTTTTTCGTCAGAAATGAGCAGATTATTTCGAAGGACTTCCCTCTCGTAAAGCCACTGACAGTTGTCATCATTTTCCGATGTCATAAAAAATCATAAATAGCTTACGATATTTGCGACGAATTATTGAGATGTTTTTGGAATTTATCTAACCTTATTACAAATCAGAACAAATAAAATATAAAACAATACACGCAAGGTAACGGGTTTTACTGGCTCAAGGAGGTAACTGACTCGCCTGCGGCTCGTCAATTATATCCTCCATTCGCCAGTAAAAACCCTCTTACCTTGCCATAGTCCATTCACGAAAGGTTGAGCCGTCGGTTGGCCATGGAAATTTGGCATATTCCACTGTGTATATTAAAATATTAGGTTATGTTCTTTATTTTCTTGTCAGATTGATACGCAATGTTGTCAATATTGCATAGAATTGTCTGATAACTCGCAAGCTCGTAGGACGACGCCGTGTACATTCGGCAACGTTGAGCTTATTTTATGTTATGTCAGCAAATACTGACAACTTCAGATAAATAAAGAACGCCTACTATGTGCTCAACCTTTCGTGAATGGACTATAGTAATATTATATACTAATTTTTAACGGTGAAAAAAAGTATCTAATCTTTACACATCCATAGTGATGAAGAAAAGTCAAGTTTTTTCGATAGTTGTACAAAAAACCAATTTATGTTCTGGAAATGAGATGAAATTTATCTTTATCCACTCCTATAGAGTAATATGTCAATTATTAAACTAATTTCTATGTGTCATCGTAGCTATAACACAACCGTAGCATGTCTATGAACCGAAAAGCGAGTGTTATAATAACACCCGCTCATAACACCCGCTAATTAAAATACCTAGGAAAAATGAAATTGCTTACAAAAAAATGAATAAAAGAAGGATCGATCCGGAAATCTATTTCAGCCATCAAGATAACGTTCTAGCGATTCATTCCGATTTATTTTTGGAAAACGTAAATTTTTGAAGTTGCGAAAGTACTTGATTTGATTAGTTAGAACTGTGATTTGATTTCCGACCACAGAGTACAGAGGTTTGACGGTTGGACGAAATGTTATCAACGCTTTTGACAACTGTTTAATTTTTTTAAATGCAGATCAATTCGAATTTTACTGAAGAAGTCGTGGATAAAGTATAGTATTCAATTCGCGGTAATGCTCAAAACACACTTGATGAATTACACCAATCGCCTGACGGCTCGTGGTGCAAAATTCATCTGCGTTTGTACTATTATTTCAACGGCAATATATTCGATAAAGATTCTTCATTTGTTACTCTATGCCTCAAGCAGGAGACAAAATAGAAAAAATCTAAATGTATCCAATATTCATTTTGAAAAAAATTATAGATATTAATTCAGAAAACTGAATCTAAATTCAATAGCCTGGTTTACCACCATCAACTGCCCAATACGCCTAAGCATTTCACGAATCAAGCCAATAATGAAATTTTCAGGTATATTCTTTCTTAAGGTCTACGCTAAATTCCATAATATATCAAGATGGGTTTTAGCGATTGGATATTGCCGTATTCGTTGAGTAGAGGAACAATGATTGGTTCAGTGATGTTTTCTACGTTTCTATTCCCCAGCAGATTATTGAAGGTTTACAACTTTCCGCAAGAAATTGAGCCGTTTTGATCTGCCTGGTTTTTCCATACCCTTTTTCGTCGACTATCACTTTGTAAACCGAATCGTGACTCGTCCGAAAACAGTACGTTACGCCCTTGGGGTCTTGGTGGTGTTCTATAAATTGCCGAAGAGTATGTTTCCAGATGATAGCTCATCTACACTCGAAGGTCTTCTAACCCTCAAAAACGTTGTATAGAGGCTAGCTCAGAAGTTAAGTTTGGTGTCTGTTGACTTTTATCGATTAATATTATAATTCTTTACTGATTAATGTTATTTTTATTCAATCAAAAGCTACTCCTGCAATATGCCAAGAAACCCCAACATTTTCACCATGCATGGTTTATGGCCTACCAAAAGCGGAACCGATGGCCCCCACTATTGCCGAAGCGATTTGGTCTACAGTCTAGGAGGACTTAACTCCATAATCAACGATATGAGAGAACGTTGGACAGATATCCATGTGGGAGGACCCGCTAACGATTTCTGGGAGCGCGAATGGAAAAAACATGGTACCTGCGCTCAAGTTCTGACCCCACTAAACACCGTGTTGAAGTATTTCCGAAGAACTCTGCAGTTCCAGCAGGATTACGATATTTACGACGCTTTGCAGAGGAAGAATATCAGACCTGGAGGAAGTTATAGATTAAGAGAAATCGAGGATGCTATAACTCGAAGGTTTAAGGTGATACCAAGGATAACGTACCGTTATAATAAGAGGTTCGGAAACTCCTGCACGAGATTCAACTTTGTTTCGATAAGAACCTCAGAATTATAAACTGCAGAAGACTCTGTAATGAGAATCTCGATCGTACTGTTGATTATTTGAGAGATGTGCCTGTTCATATTTGATCTTTTTCTTCTTTATTATTGTACTCTTCATGCGATTAACATTATATTTTAAAATGCAAGCTCACAGTTCTATTAATGAAATAAGTGCTATAATACAACAATTCATTACACTTGTGTCCAACCATTCAACGATGAGAATTTCGATTTTAACATACTTAAACTACACTAAGAGTTACTTGTCCTAATGTTCCATCAACTTACCATAGATCCAACACCGTAAGTTTCAATATGGTGTGGGTATGACTATGCCAGTTGAATTAACTAGGAAAAGTCAACAGGAGTATTCTGGAAATTGATTCGAGGATCCTAAGGAATCAAAATTTACGAAGAGGTTTATGATCTCGTGCGGAAAGGGTCATCACACTTTCATTAGTACCAAAATCCTTCTGTTGGATCTGGAAAAACCCTACCTACAAAGACGAATTCCAGGGAATAGAATAAATGCAATCTGCATTGGTTTATCTTTGAGAATTGTGAAAAGAGACCTATAAGTGGCCACATAGTATTTTGTAATTTTTTAATTTTCTACATTTATGAAATATGAATTAGTTTGTTAGTAAGGCCTGGCAATGATGGTAAAGCAGCAAATTTGAAAATAGGTTCCGATGTATTAACATCTTCTGCAGTGGCGGCTCGTGGGTGAAAAAAGAGGTGAAGAGCTAAACAAGCAGAAAAATCTAGAATAACATCTTTTTTATGTAAACTCACCTATTTTTTGTGTATCAGGTCCAACCTTCGGTCCTTTAAACTAGCAAATTTGTCCGTAATATCTTCATAAAATGGTCGTTTGTTTATTAGTTGAATTAAAAGTTCTTTTTGAATGGAAATATTGGCCAAAGAGGAAAGCCTTTGTTGAGATACCGAATTTCTTAAATAACCAATTGTATCCCGAAAACCAAGATTATTTGAAATTAATATGCCATTTTTCATTTCTTTTCTTGTAGAAATTTTCAAGTTAACAGTAGGCCGACCTTCATTTAAGATGTTCTTTTTGTCTTCGTATTTCCAACGATGAAACGGAGTTTCTATTAAACTGCACACAATGTCATTAATGGAGTTCATTTTTAATATCGAAGCCGAAGCACTTAAAGTAAACAACGGTCAGACGTTCTCACTGGAGCTACACAGTTAGAGGCGACGCGCGGACAGTAAAACAACCGACGAACGTAACAGGTGCAGACTGCAGAGAGTTACTACTATATTTTATGTTCTGTGGTTACTAGAGCTCTTCACTACAGCGAGAAAACGTAATAGAAAGCCCCGGTGACGTCACCCGTTACCATAGCAACGCAGTCTGCTTGAGCGATCGAGGTGCAAGTTCCGTGACAAACCTCTTCACTCGATGCGGCAAGCGACAAGATATTCATAATGAGTTTCGTGATTCGATAATAATCTCGATAATAAACGTCTCCTGAGTTCTGACATGGAGCTAATGAAACGATTTAAATTATTGTATAAATAGTGAATAATAATTATCATCCTCAATGAACATTTTAGGTGACCCTGACCCTAGGAATTTTTAGGTGAAGTGCCACTTCACTCCCTTCACCTGAAAAGCCGCCACTGGATAACTAGAATGTTTATGTGTTGGCTCATGTTTAAATTTGTGAAGTGCAAAAAATTAATTTTCTGAGAAAATCATGTGAATTTCCTTTATCTCTTAAAATTCCATATAATTTATTCAGTGAATCATGTTGGTAATCAGAATGGGATATTCTAGGAATTTTTATTTATTTTTTATAGATAAGGAACAATAATTGTTTGAATTGAATCAAGCCTTTTGCCGAGAACCCAAATAATAGTCATTTGATCAACTAGGTTATTAAAGATAGCGACTAATAGTCGAGACCATTAGTCGCTCGATTAATTACCGAGCTGATTACAAGATTTTTCCGACTATTTGAAAAGTGCAAAGTATTTGGTACTATAGGCCTCTGGTCCACTTTATTTTTTCTGTTTATCTTTCGTCACTGAATCAAATTTCAATAATTTTTTATATTTGCTTTCACATCAACAAGTTTCAGTCTTATGAAATATTTCTGGTCTCCCTGAATCTGTCATGGGCTGATTTCAAAATTTTTTCTTTGACTGCTGGATAGGGGTCTATGGCTTCGTTGAAATCTCTTTTGGTTAAGCGATACAGCTCACAAAAGTCAACTGCAACAACGCTTGCTACTCTTGGCTCGTTCATCAACAAGGCAATTTCGCCAAAATGGCTTCCATCTGACAGATGACAAATCTGAAAAAGGATTTGTGGATGACTGAGAGATATCTAAAGTAGATGATAGAAAAATGAACCCTTGTAACATCAAGGATATGATAGGAATGTCTTAAAACAAACCACAAGAGGGCGCATGTCCCTGGAATCCCACTGCCAGGTGACTGTTGATCTGAGAGTGCCTAACACCATAAATCAACTGGCAAGAGGCAATAAAGTGATTCTACTATGAGGCCATATACTTATTAACTTCTATACCGCTAACATGAATCCATTTCTCTATTACAAATTGAAGCAACGATCACGTGGTACCATGGCCCTATGAATTCACTGCGCAGGCGCGACAAACCATAATCTCGAATAGTATTCATTCATTCATTCCTCTCTTTATTGTGCTCGGCTCATTGGCCATGTACACAGATCTGGGTATTTACCCTTATTTCATTAAGTCGCATCCACACTATGCCGAACGACATCATTCGACTTGTGTCGTTCGACAAAGTCGAATAAGTATGGACGTTGTAGAAGTCGAATCGAATCATGTCGCTTCCAACCCGACTGAGCGCGGTCCCGATCAAAGGAAGTCGAATCGAATCATTCAGTCTGGACGTGTCGACTGTCGAATGGGCCGAATGGGGTTCAGTTGCATCCAAAAGCGCTGCGTATTCACATGCCGTCTCTCTCTAAATTGAACTTCCTTTCACTTTCAATGCTCGCTCACAACTGAGTCGAACCGTTTATCGTTCGACACGTCCACACCGATTGTCGAATCGAACCTGTCGCCCCGAACGTGTCGAATGATGTCGTTCGGCATAGTGTGGATGCGACTTTACATATATCTCAATCATACTACACTGGGACAATTTTTATTTATGGACAAACTTGGGACATACACAAACATCCATACCCACACCGGGATTCGAACCCAGACCTACAGCTTCGTAAGTACTTGTAGGCACACGCCATACCCTTACAGCCACCGAGGCGGTACCTCGAATAGTATAAATTATGACCTGTCAAATGAAAATAACTGAAAATCATAACCTCAATTTTCACGTCTTGTCAATTTTCGAGTTTGCACATGCGCTGATGATTGAAGGGACCATCGGAAATGGCAACAAGATTGCTTCAACGTTAGAAGTATAGAGTTTTATAGGTATCTAAGGAAGGATACAGGTTATGAGAGAATAAAGAATCAGAGAGTCTCGTCCTCTCTGAACAACTAACTATCATCTGCGAATCTCCCTATAGTAATGCAATGATCAAGAAATTAAGCACTTAGAAAAACTTCAGGACATTGCTAAGGGGTCGTTTATACTGGCCCGTAACTTTAACTTTTCCCTTACCCTAAGAGTTGAAACATAGAAATTTCGTGCTATGGTTTATACTCGAACTTTAACTTATTCCCTTAAATAGAAGTTTTTCATTCATACTTTAAGGGCATAAGTTACGGGCCAGTATAAACTACCCCTAAGTGATAGAGAGGAATGGGAACAGGATTACTCCTAAGGAGGTCATTGTTGGTTTAATCAACGCCATCGACAACTTCTCTGGGTTTCCATGATGTCTCAGTTCTATAGGAAGAGCCCGTGAATCCCAGACCTTCGTTATTTTATAAAAGCTGAAAACTTGTCTACGCATGCTCACAACACAGGTAAGAACGATGGACCAATATGAAGTTTGGGTTACCCTGGCTTTTGCAGGTAAACGGTATTAAAGGGGTGTAAAATACTGATCTAATTTCGTCAAATAATAAAGTGTGATTTTTTGATATTACCTTCAGAATATCATTAAAAATCACGTCATTAATTGCCAAACACTTACCATAGTGGCAACCCCTCGCCCTTGCCAGACACCCTTAATGTTCAATAAATTATATGTAATTCTACTTAAGTTATAGTATAAAGCTGATTTTATACATAATATATGTATAATACTTGGGTAATAATTAGATAATGTTTTCTCATTAGCCAGACATTTTTGATAGTGCCAACCCTTTGCCAGACAAGCATGTAGTTTAGCTGCAGGTGCGAGCGCGAGACAGTATATATGAGTGGGTGCGAGTGAGACGGTATGATTATAATGACTTATGCAAAATAAATTTTCTGGTACAGATTTATACAATAACTAATCATTTAAGTGAATCTCAAAAACATCTGAGAAAAAGACATTCGATGCTACAACTAAATAAAATTGTCAAAAAATTTAATATATTCTATTAACAATTTAATTTAGTTGTAGCATCGCATGTCTTTTTCTCAGATGTTTTTGAGATTCGCCAGGGTAACCCAAACTTCATAATGGTCCACCGTTCTTACCTGTGTTGGAAGCATGCGTAGACAAGTTTTCAGCTTTTATGAAATAACGAAGGTCTGGGGTTCACGGGCTCTTAGACTATTCCCAAAAGGCTAATCCAGCCATAACGATCCCAGTTCAAATGATAATAAAAAGTAATACGATTCTAATCTCACCTCTTTACCTGATTCGGTGAAAACTGCTAGGACTCCAGCGTAAATGAAGAACATCTCACTACCAACCTCTCCAGCTTGCACTACTACGTCATTAGGCAGGTACACCTCAAGCTTTATGACAGTAACTAGTTTCATTAAAACTGTTGGTGGCAGTGCTTTGAATGTTTCAACTCTAGTTACAAGATTTTGGCAGGTGTGCCATAGTATTTGCTGAAAGACTCTTATGCAGTAGTGTAAGTTATAAAGTACATAGGTCATGTTTTTAGCTGGTGAATAAAACGTAAATGAATTGTATGTAATAAGTAAAATCGTTATTATGATGTCATGCACGCGTAAAAAGTTAGTGGGAAAGACGTGAACCTTGCAAGTGCCCTAAAGATACTTTAATACACGTTTATCAACGACTATTGTGAAATCCGTACATTGCATTAATCACAAGGGAATAATGAGATATTAATCACTGCTGTCAGATACTTCATAGACTTCCTTTGATATATATTCTTTGAATTTGTACAGGGTCTTTATTAATGCTTGTAACAGCGCAGTTGGCTTTGGACTGCAGAATACTAATGTCTAACCAATCAGAGCATAGCATGATCACAGAATTCTGTGGTTGCATAATCCAAAGCCAACTGCGCTGTTACAATCATTTATAGAGACCCTGTATTTCTTCGGTATTCTAAAGTACCGACTCCAACTAACAAATATGGGTATAATTGTCAATCGAGGACCAAATCTACTTTTATTATATCAATTAAAGCTTTTTTCATTTCAAAATATACAATCATCAGGGGCCTATTGCACCAAATACTTTGCAACTTTTCACTTTGTACTTTTCAAATGAATTGCATTGCACGAAACGCATTCATAATTGAAAATTTCAATGTGAAAAGTGAAGTGCAAAGTGAGATCACTTCACAGCAATTAAATATTGGGAGAAATGTTATGCAATATAATTAATTTTCACTTCTGAAATTTGTCAGAATGCAAAGTGAAAAGTTGCAGATTATTTTGATGCAATAGGCCCCAGTTCTCCAAAAATTTCTCATGTGTCAACTCGATTTTTTCCAAGCTTGTCATAGATGGTTCTTGTCGCGGTAGCCAAATGTTAAAAATCTTCAAGAAATATATTCAGTTGTTTTTGATAAAGTATAGGGCCATATTCATAGTTCGCCCTTGAGGGTGAGTGACAGTTGAGGTCACCTTTAAGGCTAGTACTCATACGGGCGATACAAACTTTCACTCAACCTCAAGGGCGAACTATGAATATTACGGCCCATAGTATGCTACTCGCGTATAATGGCGAACTTCACCTCGTGAATAATAGCTATCATTATACGCTCGTTGCATAATTTACTATTATTACAACTTTGACATGAGTCGTCACAAACTCATTATCATCTCGAAAATCAATTGGATGCCGTGTGACGTTACCTGATCTGGGAGTGCCGTAACACCATAAAGCACAGTGCCAGGGAATTGTAATGTTGAAGAAAATGAAAAGGCCGATGATATGGGAAAACTGCTCCTGGAAATCCAAGAGGTAACGGTCATGTCTCTTAAGGAGATTGTCGATTTTAACGCCAATGACAACCTCCAAGAAAGGAGAACAGAAGATCTACATGGCTGCAGTGTGCGTAAGGCTTACCATAGAGACCCCAGTTCTAATAATAATAAGGTAAGTGAGTACTACACATATAGTCCGTTCACGAAAGCTTAAGCCGTCGTTGGCCATGACAATTTGGCATTCCACTGTGTATACATATTAAAATTTTAGGTTAGGTTGTTTATTTTCTTGTCAGTTTGTTGCGCAATGTTGTCAATATTGCATAGAGTTCTCTGATAATTCCAAAGCTCGTCGGGCGAGGCCGGGTGCATTCGGCAACGTTGACTTTATTTACGTTATGACAGCAAATACTAGCAACTTCAGATAAACTTTCGTGAACGGACTATAAACACATACTTTTTTCAGAGTCAGACAGAGTCCTTCCATCAGAGTTTTTCTCGTCGAAAATGCACTGTTGAAATCGAAAATTGATATAACTGTATATCCTTTTACTCATTTTCTTCGGCAGGTCTTTGAAGCGTATATAAGCCTTGATTTGATAGAGTAATGTTTGAAACCTAAGTGTTACCATAGTGTAACTCGCTAATATTTGAGATATTTGTGCTGAAAAAAAGAGTACGAATTATACGGGGTGTCCAATAATGAATGGATAACCCTAAGCAATTACGTAACGTTAAAGTTATATTTTAAAAAAGGGTTGCAGTTCACTGCGACCTCAAGGTCTATTGTGCTCCTTTACAGAGCTGTTCTGGACACACCATTCACAGCTCGCCTTCCAGAGATCTGATGAAATCCAATATCTGTGAAGGCTTCAGCGATGCTGGTTCATCACACTTACAAGTTTCTCGCTCAAGACATTCTCTCTTTAGGATCGCAATGCCAAAGCATTCCGTGACTAGGAGAATGAGGGTTTTTTCTTCCTCCCCACCTACACTCGTCAGTGTCTGATAATCCCATCCTCAACAGGTGCTTCCTGAGGCGACAGTGTCCTGTAAGGAAGCCAGTGAGGAGGTTTAATCGTTTCTTACTAAGATCCAGATATCTTTTGGATCTTGCTGTTTCAAAATTCCGAAGAAACTAAGTGGAATGATCCATCCCTAGGAGAATACACCAGAGTTTTTACCTCTCTGCTTTCTCCTTCTCCAGGAACTCCTTCTTATAGGTACATTTACCTATACCTCAGAAGAGTTCTGGGCCAATGAGTGACATTCCTGCGCCCTCTTTGGCAAGTGTATTGGCCTCTTCGTTTCTTGTTTCCCGAATGGCCGGGAACCCAGATTAAAAAGACCTCATTTTTCTTGCATTGAGTTTGTTCCGGCACTGCCAGATCATCTTTGAGTCGCTGACGTAGGAGCTCAGTGCTTTAATAGCAGCTTGACTATCTGAGTGTATGACTATATCGCATCTTTTAATAGCTAAGATTTCCGCTTGAAAGACGCTCATACTAGCGACAGTGATGCACACTTGGTACTTGGCCCTTATATCCCTGCGCCAGCTCCTGTAGAGGTTTTGGAACCATCTGCATAACATTTTACATTATTTTCTTTGAGGTTATAGTCGGTGTATTCCCGTTTCCATTTCTCCCTTTTACTTAGCCATGTCCTTAAGTTTTTCTCAGCGCTTACTTTCTTGATCTTTACATCAATAGGGAGGTTCACAGATGAGATGTAGTTGTTCAGAGAGGACCAGACTCTCTGATTCTTTAATCTCTCATCACCTGTACCCCCCTTAGATCTTCTGAGATAGCCTCATGGGCTACCCTATCAATCACTAGATGTTGAGGTGTGAGGTCCGTAATAACCTCAAGTGCCCTAGTTGGGCACGTTCTCATAGCTCCAGTGATGCACACACAGGCAAGCCTCTGTACTTTATCGAGACTTTGTAACGTTGTGAAATCATTATTTTGAAAAAAAAAATATTTGCCATCTGTAGATAAGCAGTATTTTTGCGCATTTACATGCAAAATTTATTTTTTTTTCACGTGTTCCTAATATTTCCAAAACTAAATTTTCTATTCATCTGGAATTTGGTAGTATTCAAGTTTTTCTGGATTAATCAATTAAGTATTATGGTAGATTTTTCATCGACAAATAAACTAATTCTCGCATAAGGTAATCCCACAAAAAACAGACGAAAAAATAATCATAATCCACAAAATTTTGGATGTCCCAATACTATTGCAACAAATTGAAGATAAAAACACGCAGTTTTTTCCATGTCGAAACGAAAAACCACACATGATTCACATTTTCCAACGCATAAATATCTGTTGCTAGACATTTTTCGAGGAAAACTCGAGAGATAGTGATAAGTCACGGTAGTTCAACACTGTGAAGGTCGTCATGTGTAAATCAAAAACATTTTGGTGTTTTCGGTTATTTTTACGATTGAGCTAACGCTTTGTCGTTCCTCGAGACTTCCTTGTGATAATGGACCTTCCAGAAGAGGAAATTACGACTTTGATCATCTGGTTTGTCCCAGCTTTGGTCTGTTACGCAGTGCATTCAATGGAGAATAAGAAATGCAAGGTAAAGGGTTTTCCAATAAGAAGTGTCATTTTGATATTCAAAGAAAAATGCCATTTTTCAATAAAAATGATCGGATGTTTATTTCATTATAAAGAAGAAGCTATACCGTTGATAGAGGAAAATGACAGGAATGGATAAGGCTATACACAATTGTTTAAAGGCCCCTCAAGGAGTCTTTAAACAATGCGTCGGCTTAATATGCAAATCACATAAGTCCACTTTTGGGCGAATTTGAAAATTTTAGTTATGTCAAGGAGCTTCGTGCACACCTGTGCAGAAATTCACACAACACCAAAAAATCTTATAGCTGACGAAGCCCGGAACGACGTTATCTAAGAATTTAAAGAAAATCACTTACGCACATCCACAGATTCACAGTTTTTTTTCCTCTCCTCTAAACTTTGGGTTTTGGACTTATGTGATTTGCATATTAAGGCGACGAATGGCTATTCTTACTGATTTGACCAAAAACAGTGACCTTAAGGTTATTGTATCTCCATCAGAGCCCTAATGAACTGCAGTATATGAGAGTGCTTCACGAAGGCTAAACCCTGATATTCAAAGAAAAATGCCATTTTTCAATATGAATGATCGGATGTTTATTTCATTAAAAAGAAGAAGCTATACCGTTAATAGTGGAAAATAACATCAGGCAAATGACCACCACGACCACGCTTACAGGATCATATCCTTTTAATGAAATTTTCCATAAACAAATCGCAAAGTGGCTGCCCTATGTCTTCGATAGCCTCGCGAATTCCAGGTCTTGAATCGACGCTGGGCTATTGGCGTAGAGCTTCCCTTTCACGTTGGAAGAAGTCGCAAGGTGTTAAATCACAAGATCTCGGTGGCCAATTGTGATCACTTCTTCGAGAGATAACACGGTCGGGAAACTTTCCCGCAAAAGATCAATGGTTTCGTTGCTTGTGTGGCACGTAGCGCAGTCTTTTTGAAAGTAAACGTTGCCCAGATCAATACTATCCAATTTCGGCCAAAAAATCATCAATCATCTCTCGATAGCGCAATCCATTCACCGTAACTGTTGTTTCAGCCTCAATTTCGAGAAAATAAGGTCCAATGACTCCGCCGGACCATAAACCGCACCAAACAGTCACACGTTGAGGATAGAGAGACTTTTCAACAATAACTCTTGGGTTTTCCGAGCTCCAGATGCGACATTGACGAAGCCACCGAGGTGGAAATGGGTCTCATCACTCAGGATGATTTTTCGATGGAATACCGGATCATTTTCATGTATTTCAACGACCCAATCAGCAGCCGGCTTGAGTTCTTGTATTAACTGAACTTTATAAGCCTTAAGATCCAAATCTTCATACAAAATACGGTGTAATGACGTTAGTGGAATGCCTAATTCCAAAGAACAACGAGGAATGGACAAACCTGGGTTTCCTCCATCACTTTTGGCTACAACTGCAATATTCTCTGCTGTTCTGAGCGACGTGCACGGGTTTTATTCTTCACATCACTAACTTGTCCCAACAGCTCGAACTTTTCCACCAATTTCTTTCCCTAAAAAACTATGTCTGATATATGAGTTCGGTGTTTGTTGATTTTATCGATTAATATAATTCTCAACTGATTTATGTTATTTTTATTCAATCAAAAGGCACTCCTGCAACATGCCAAGAAACCCCAACATCTTCACCATGCACGGTTTATGGCCTTCCCAAACCGGAACCAATGGTCCCAGCTATTGCCCAAGCAACTTGGCCTACACCCGTGCAGGACTCAACCCCATCATAAACGATTTGAGAGAACGTTGGACAGACATCCATGTGGGAGGACGTCCAAACGATTTCTGGGGCCACGAATGGAATAAACATGGTACCTGCGCTCAAGTGCTGACCCCACTCAACAGCGTATTGAAGTATTTCCGAACAACTCTGCAGTTTCAGCAGAATTACGATATTTACGACGCTTTGGATAGGAGGAATATCAGACCTGGAGGAAGATACACCTTAGGAGAAATCGAGGATGCTATAACTCGAAGATTTAGAGTGATACCGAGGATAACGTACACTTCGACGAGGTTTGGAAGACTCCTGCATGAGATTCGACTTTGTTTCGATAGAGCCCTCAGGGTTATCGATTGCAGAAGACGCGGTAATGAAAATCTGGATCTTACTGTTGATTACTTGAGTGATGTACCTGATCGTATTTGATCTTTTTCATTATTGTACTCCCCATGTAATCACGATTATATTATAAAACGCTAGCTTTCAGTTTTATTGATGAAATGAGTCCATACCTTAGACAAAGGTATGGACTCATTTCATCCTTTGTCTAAGGTCCATACCCATAACAATCCATTAGATGAGTGTGCAAAACCATTTAAAGGTGAGTTAGGCTGCGTCCGCATAGGCAGGAGGCTTGCTTAGCGCCTAGATGTTTACTTGGATAGTCGCTAAGTGACCAGATAGGACCATGTGAGTAGTGCGGCACATCGCGTACATTTCAAAACGTTCGTGTTACTGAGCTACTTGAAAAATGACTCGCTAGGCTCTAGGCGCTAAGCAAGCCTCCTGCCTATGCGGACGTACCCTTACAGTTCACTGCGACCTCAAGGTCTATTGTGCCCCCTTACAGAGTTATTCGGACCACACCCTTCACAAGAGTTCCTCACTCTTACAAGTTTCTCGCCCGAGGCATTCTCTCCCTAGGCTCACAATGCTGAAACATTCCGTGACTAGGTGAATGGGGTTTCTTCCTCCTCCCCACAGAACCTACACTGGTCAGTGTCCGATAATCCCATCCTCAACAGGTGCTTCCTGATACGACTGTGTCCTGTAAGAAAGCCAGTGAGGAGGTGTAATTGTTTTTTATCAAGAACCAGATATCTTCTGGATCTTGCTGTTTCAAAGTTCCGAAGAAACTTAGTGGAATGATCCATACCTGGGAGATTCCGCCAGAGTTTTTCCTTCTCGGCTTTCTCTTTCTCCAGAAACTCCTTCTTATAGATACATTTACCTATACCACAGAAGGGTTCTGGGCCAATGAGTGACATTCGTGTGCCCTCTTTGGCAAGTGTATTGGTCTCTTTGATTCCGAAATGACCGGGAACCCAGATTAAAAAGACATTATTTTTCTTTCTTACCTCATTGAGTTTGTTCCGGCACTCCCAGATCATCTTTGAGTCGACGACGTAGGAGCTCAGTGCTTTGATAGTTGCTTGACTATATCTGTGTGTTTGGCTATATCGCACTTCTGATAGATATTTTGTTTTATTGATGAAATGAGTCCATACCCTTAATAATCCATTAGATGAGTATGCAAAACCATTTGAAGGTTAGTTCTTCATTTTAACATATTTTAACAGAACTCAGAGTTGCTTATCGTCATGTTTCATGTACCACAGATTGAACACCATTTGTTCAAAGATGGTATGGAATACAAACAGAATAGAACTAGGAAAACGCTACAGTCTTCTTGATATGGATTTAAGGAATCAAGGTACCTACTTATACAAAGAGGTTGAGTCATCAACCTCTTTGATTGGACCAGAGCCCTTTTTTTGGAATCTGGAAAAACACTTACAAAAAGGAATCCACGAGAAGGAAGAATGCAGACAGAAAATCACTCTGGCAGAGCCATCAGCTAGCTCGTTGAAGTATTTCCAAAGGACTTTGCAGTTACAGTAGGATTAGGATGTTTACAACGCTTCGGAGATAGGGAATATTAGACCTTCAGGAAGGTACACTATTAGGAGATATCCAGGATGCTATAACTCGAAGATTTAGAGTGATACCAAGGATAACGTACAGTTCTACGAGGTTTGGAGATTCGACTTTGTTTCGATAGGAACCTCAGGGTTATAGAATGCAGAAGACGCTGTAATGAGAATCTGGATCTTACTGTTGATTACTTGAGAGATGTCCCCGATCGTATTTGACCTTTTTTATTATTGTACTCTTCATGTAATAATGATTATATTATAAAACTGTAGCTCTCAGTTTTATTGGTGAAATGAGTCGATCTATAACAATCCATTGGATAGTTGTGCAAAACCAATTGAAGGTGAGTTTTTCGAGTTTAACATCTTTCAATAGCACTCACAGTTATATTTTATCACCTTACCATTTACCACAGATCCAATACGATTAGTTCAAAGATTGTATGGGAATGCCTGGGAAAACTGAATGAACTACAAAAACTTAAAAGACCGACCTCTCTATTTGACGCTGCATCACTTCCAAACTGATGCAGAATCAGTAACGCAGCGTTCCTATTGGTCGATTCGGTCAGAGTCTCCTTGCTCACTTCCACAGCAGGGAGGTGGGCAGCACGAGAATGTAATCACTACACTTCTCCTGCTCCTGCCGCTGCCCTACGCTCAAAAGACCGGCAGCGCGAGCGGTAGTGATTACATTCAACTAGAGTGCTGTGGAATTTCTTCGAAAATTATCAAGTAAAGTCTCTATTAGAAAAACCGATACTTACCTAGTAACCAAATTTCGAATATTTTTACCACCAAGCAGGGAAAACACAGATACATATAAATCTAGGGGTGTTATATTTCTATAGTATCCTCTATAAATGTCGACTAAAAAGACCTTCCTGAGGACATTATCGATAGCCAGGCAGAATTTGTCCCCCAAACTGAAATTAACGATTGGTCTTCGATGTAAATAGTCGAAGGAATAGTCGACAAACATCAGCCACAACAGTGCTACAGATGTGAATAGTGAATACTTGATAGTTTTGTATAGAAAATTCGGGAGGGAAAGTCTCTGAAACAAAAAATTATATTGTCAAAATATTGTTCATATTGTTTACGATCGGCCATAGGCCGGGATAGACCTTCTTTAGATAGATGTTTTTTAGTTCTCATTTAGGGAGAGCGAAGACTTTTATGATCTAACTTGTTTAATAAGAGAAGAATTCTCCAGCCTATTTTTGTCCATGAGACTATTTGCCAGGATCTAATCCGACATGTTTGTTTCCAGTAATCGTTTTATGACTGGCTGAAATACCTCAAAATGGTTCTTGTCCAATGAAAGGTGTCATCTACAGATTTGGAAATTCACATCTGAAACATACGGTATAGAATGCATCAGATAGAGAATTCTTCCGTCTAGTTGCACAGATGAATAGTCGAGATAATCACGTGCTGTAACTGAATGAATTCCGTTGACTTATTGCAATAACCTAGTATTGTCTATCTCTCTTATCGCAGTATGTTAGGGAACCTGCAGTACACGTATAGAATTATTCAATTTGTCGGGCTGCCCAAAATACTCGATTCAAGTATTTACTGTTGCCTACCATACTAAATGAATTATGCTCCTCCCAACGATAAGAGAGAGCCAAGACTAGAACATTGCAATAAGACAACGGAATTGTGTGTTATAGCACGTGATTATCTCGACTATTCATCTGTGCAACTGGAGGGAAGAATTCTCCGTCTGATGCATTGTATATCGTATGTTTCAGATCTGAATTTCCAAACCTGTATATCCGCAGGGTAAAAAGTAAACCTATAGAATTGCCTTCAGGAGTTGGGAATACAGCGCGCCGAACTTGGGTCACGAACCCGATTCCGGCCGCCGACTACCTACTTGAGAACCGCCTCGAGAAATTTGTCGCGCACATGCCCCAAGGATCATTCACGCGTCAAAGGACTCGACTCCTCGCTACTCTTCGCTTCGCGCCTCCTAGGTGAGCCTCTACCCATTTGATTCAGTGCAAACCTCTCCGGCGGAAAACGACGCGTTCTTACCGAGCGCTTCGCTTCGTAAAAGTGCGCGTCTAAAGGGGCCCACTCTCTAGGAAGGAAGAATGCGCAGTTAAGTATCTGTGCGTTGGCTGTAAAGTAAACGTGTACTTTCTTTCTTATTTCCCACACACAGACAGTTTTGCATGTTGAGTGAGGATGTGTGACAAGAGTGAGATGATGTCGAAAAAAGATCTGATGTTAATGGCAGTGGCGCGTGTTGTTATCAAGGAAAAAAGTCCAATATATAAATAGCTAAAAATATGGAACGTGCACAGACTTGTTGCCCATACACGGTCGTTCTTTGTCATTATTCCACGTCCGATGAGCAATGCACACGCTAAAAATCAAAACTATCTTGATTCCGACTAGGAGAATTGCGCATTTCAAATTTCGAACGGCGGTACTCCATACACACTATTTTTACTGTACCCTGTACTACGCGCATTGAAGTCTTCGCGCTACCTTCTTAGTGAGTGGGCCCTTTAACGATTCGGCTCTTCGCTTCGCGCCTCCTAAGTGAGCGTCTACCCATTTGATTCTGTACAAATCTCTCATCCGGCGTCAACCTTTAAAGCTCTTCCCGATACTTACTTATCATTACTAGGTTTGCTGATAAGAAGTACTTGGTCAGAGAGGACCAGGCTCTCTGACATCTAATCCTCTTATTGTCAGATAATATGAATATCTTTTTTTCGGTACAAGCGCGCAAAAACAAAATGTTACTTACCAATTGTACATTATCCAAATATTCATTTATTGTAACTAAACGGACCAATTTCAGAGTCCACTGATATCTGGAGAACCAATAAACTTTGAAAAGTCCTGTATAGGCAGCAAACAGATTGTAATTCGCAGTTGATACCAAATCGAAGATGAAATGTGTACATAAATACCTCCTAAAATGTACCAAGATATACATTATACAGTGTATTTAATCATTAACTACACAAACGAATAAAGCGTCTGTATCACATCGGGAGACTCATTTTTATTTTATGACATACACGGGGTGTCCCAAGATGTTCCGTATAGATACAATAGATACCAATATGTCGGCTCTTATATATTATAAGAAAAAAAGGAAACACGTACACCATGATTTCAGAACCCCCTTTTATAAAATTTGGTATTAGGTCTGTAACTCCGAAATATTTCCTAAAAATAAAATTCCCCTAAATTTCCTTCAAGAATTTCCTGTTGAATTTAAGGGCCCCCGCAGACTGCAGACTTTTTATCGGCCGATAGTTTGGTCGGCTTCTTAATCAGTATGGAGAGGATTGCATATGCGCACACTACAGCGATTCAGTATCGGCCAGTATCGCACTATTCGCACTTTCAGCCCAACCCGACTAAACTATCGGCCGATAAAAAGTCTGCGGGGCGCGGGGGCCCTAATGCATATATTTCGGGACACCCTGTATCAGTGGCGGCTCGTGAGATTTCAATCAGAACTCAGAAGAGGCCCGAGACGACGCAACCAACAAAATTATTTATTTCGCACTGGGCTTCCAGTCAGCCACTGCCATTTCGAGGTGTCTCAATTTTATCATCGTAAGGCATTTTATTGAATTTATTATTCAAACTAAAATCTACAGGATCTTACGTTATTTTAAGTTCACCACTTGCATTATAATTATAACTTCGTGTTTCCGTTTCCATCTTTCTTGCTTAAATATTAAAATCTTACCAAGGGCGGATATAGCTTTTTTTCATGGGGGCGGGTAGTAATGATTCAAGATCGATAGATCAGGTTCAAAACTTGAAAAAAATTCAATCAAAATATTAAGGAGGAATAATATAATAAGAAAAAATAGAAATAAAGTAATATTAGTAAAAAAAACAAACAAATTAAAATATATGCACCACGTTGCGTAACTTTTATTTAGGTTTCGATATTCATAGAGGGGGGTAGTTACCCCCATTACCCCCCCCCCCCCCGTAAATCCGCCCGTAAATCCGCCCTTGAATCTTACCTACAAACTTTTCCGAAAAAAGTCACCAAACCACACGCTGAGAGGATCAACACTTCGTTAATAAAAAGGGAGGGAATCAAAAAAAGCTGATCTCCATTCACGATCGCCAGGGTTGATTCGGGCCGATCGAACGTTCAGTTTCGGCTAAGCTCGTTCACCTAGAAGCGAAAATAATGCCGCGGAACCGGGCCTCCGACACGTGATCAACAGCTTGAATTTTGAGTAGTTCCCGCACCGTTCATTTGAAGAAGTTTGAAATGTTACATTCTAACGAATCTCGACTCGTGAAGACGAGCCTCCTTCGCTAAGCGCTTTACCTGCTATCCGTTACGCTGTATTGTGTGTTGCTGATAATGTATATAGATATTTCAGATCGCTGAGTAATAAACATATTGAGATTTAGATAGTAGATAAAATGATGGAATTAATACACCCAATAAGTACTCACATTAATACTTTTCGTGGCGCTAATTCAATTTTATCAGTACTTTGGTCATAATAACCAATCAAAAAACATAAGAAAATATTCATCCAACAACCAAGTCCAAAACAGTTATGAAAATGAACATGGGATCTCTAGCATCTAATTTCCACATAGCAATTGCTTCAACATCGCCCAAACAGTGAATTGGGAAAATAATCAAAATCGTCAAATGTACAATGGTCATTATCGTCTGCCAGAAAAAACTGGAAATAAATTTATAGTGAATCTATTGTCTCATATAATTCAAAGCTATATTCATACTGATGAGCCCCGATAGAGCGAAACAGCTTCAGTTATATGTGGATACTCTTGGATGATATCTAAATCTAATACTCACTGAAAATCACTGAAAGGGTGTATCATATAATAATAATTCTCCAAATGCCTTCTTTCCTCAGTGTTAATCTTACTCAAGGACTTTGCATAATAATGAGTTCTTGGATCTCTGGGGCTTATCATCAACGCTTTTCTGAATTCTCTCCTCAATGGTATGAAAATACCCGATTTTATATATCTTGTTATAGTGTCCCCCTCGCATACCAAGCTACATTTGTGGCCTTTTACTTTCTTCACTCTATAATAAACAGTTTCGTTTAAGCCTGGTCTCGTTGCCATTTCGGTTTAATTCGAGACGTCTTATAAATGACGTTATTTCAAGATACCCAGTAGCCTGATTTTTCTATTCGTTTTCAAGATAGGTCTTTGCTCATACGGAATTAGAATATTTATTAGAATATTTTCAACTATTATCTGGTAGGTAGCTAATTATGAACGCCATAAAAAGCATGGTTTTCTTCTATTCATCACGAAAACTAGTTCAATTCATCCTAATACATAATTGGAACACGATAAGACATCTTATTTTCAACAAATATGCGAAAAAATTGATAAGAATAGGGTCTCTATGGATAGTCATAGAAATGTATTGAGGGAATTTCTATGTTCCAACCTCACTTTCGTCGCAAACAAAAAACATTCCCAAACTCAATGTTAACAAAATTCGAATATGGAACGAAATACGCCTGAACAGGAAACTAGGGCTTTTTTAAGGAATAGATTCTTATATTTCATTTCCTCCTTATGTGGTAAGCAATGTGAAAATATGAATCGTAAAATACTGACTGAATTTCTCATTGTTTCAGCTAGTAATACGAAATGTAGCATCAGAATGTACGACAACACAAATGTTACCTGTATAATCAAAGCTGTCGACATGAACTTTGAAAATATAGTAGTAGATGCTCTTGAAACGCCCTACGCTAAAACTTCAAGAACTGCTATTCTTAGAGTAACCGACATAATTTCTATAGAAATGGACAAAAACATGGAACTGCTGAAAATACAATGAGTTTCGACAAGAATGGACTTATTTGTTGCTTCAAAGGGTCATTAGAATTGAAGTATTCGTCAATGAAAAATGTGAAGATCAGTATTTTAATTCAGTTGATACTTGCACCAAAAAGATATATTTCCTGCTTTACATCCGGAAACGATAATGTATCAACGTATAAGATTAAAGAATATAATATATTTCTTTCATTTTATACTGATGACAGATTAGCAAATAAACCCTTCGACTATATACTTAGTCTAAGAATAAACCTTTTGAATGGTATATTGGCATTTTAAAATAGAGAAGAACCACAATTTAGTTGCTAAAATTGTAAGGCTTATTAAATTTTAATGATTCAATATCGAATTAAGTCACTTATCCTTTGGTGTCATGGAATTTTTAAGAATGCACACTTCGGAATAATAAATTAAAAACCCTGATTCACCAAAATCATAGCTAACTGAATATTAAGCTGCAAAACATCTTTGATTATCTAGAATTATTTGAAGTACTTAACTGAATAGTGTCATTAGTTAGTTCCACATAAATAACTGTTTATTATGTGTAATTAGGGAAATGTTGGAAAGATATAGAATCAACCCATCAACTACAATTTAATATAAATTAACGAAATAAGTAATTATATACAAATCTACAGATCCTCGAAATCAAACCATTAGTTTTATATATTGAAACCAGCCTTCCTCATGCATACTTTGTGAGCTTCGATCAAATGTTGACAATTTTCTTCTCCGTTCTCGATGATGCTGAAATGAATGAACATTTCAATATATTGTTATATGCCTATATAATGTTCTAATACAATCATGAATCAGTTGAACATACCATGTATCTCTAGCTCTTTTTGTTTCCGGACAAGCACAACAAGGTTTAAGTTTTTTGGTTGTTCCTCAACTTGTGGGGTAGGACTTGCTATTTCCTTAACCGGTGCTGCAGCTTCAACCTTTTGGTTTGCATTTCCCATTTTGTCTTGTATATTTATTTAATCAATCTGTGAAATTATTATTGTTGAGAAAAATTGCGCAAGAACTCAAAAAAGTAGATGGATAACCTCACAATTTTTTAAGTATAATGACAGGTTAATCACAGAATAAAATGAAATATAAATTCACAGAAACTCATTTCTTACTCTTTTTCTAAATGGTAAAATGAACGAAGAAAAAATCAAATATTTCGAAAACAAAGAAAGATAGGAGATGAAATTTTTGTGAGGACAACTTTAAATACAGTTTAACAGAATAATTATGGCATTTAATTTCATCATGGGTATTTAGTTGTAATGAAACAATGCAAATTATAACTTTCCATTTATTTACATATAAGAGAATGCTCAACATATTAAAATCCATCAAGAAATATCAACTCAATATGATTCAATCTGAACATCACGAGTCAAATACTACCTAAATATAGATATACAACAATATAGGGACCTGAATTTCTTCAATCATTATAAACGCCTATCAATTATAATATCACTTTTAATTTAATGTGGTGGAAAAAATGTTTCATTCACGAAAATTATCAACTTATTTAAGTTCAATAAGATATATCAATTCGAAAATTACATACTAATATTCCTGTTTCAAGACCTGAATGAAATTAATAACGTGTGTTGTGAATATTTCAAAATGCATATTATTATGGTAGTCAAACAGCAAACATGAAATTTTTGCAATTGCGTGAAGTCCCTATTAAATTTTAAAATATCACGACAATGTTATGCTCAGTTGCAAACATGAAATTTTTGCAATTGCGTGAAGTCCCTATTAAATTTTAAAATATCACGACATTCATGCTACTTAAATTACAGAAATACGGGGTATTCCTGAATTAAAAGTTCAAAAAATGAAAAACACCTAAAAATCTCATCATAAATTAACAAAGGGTTTTTCTAAGTTTTCCAAGATATTAAGATGTAGAAAAATTATAGTATGAATTTTGACGAAAAATAAAGTCAATAGCATCATTGTTCGTCATTAGAAACCTCAATTAAGAAACACACCATATGATAAACTTCCAACTGATAATGTTGAATATTCTGAGAAATTAACCACCACATTCCAATTTATAATAGTTTGGGTACAATTACGAACAATTCAACATGAATATCATGTCGTTTATACTTAAATCAGTCAATTTTACATAGATTACACGTACCTTTCGAATGGTCACGATTATGCACATATTTAATATGAACATTTATCTAACTTTTTGACCGTTTCTTATTGAATAAATTCAAATACTTTCCCTAGTCACTTCATTCTTTTCTTCAACACCTAGCTGGTAAGCTAGATCATGCAGTTGCTTTACTTTAGAAATCAGTTCTGATGTTGGTAGAGAAGCCAGCTCTGAAATGATCAATTTAGTTGATAAATGACGTAATTAAGTTTGGAAAAACGCGATCAACTTACGATGCATATAATTCTGATCGTCTTGATTGAGTTCTTTTGAATATGGAAGTTTTGTACTGCTCAGGGGAGTCAGACCATTAGCGTATTCTGACATTCCTGGAACTGAAAGTGAAAGTAATATTTGTATCAATCTTTATGGAATTTCTGGAGGTATCTATTACACTCACACTTTTCAGGCCATAACTCTGGTGAAGCCCTATCCAAAATTTCCATGCTATACAAGCTAGCCTCGAGTTCCTTCAGTACATGGGCCTGCTCTGAAATAAGAAACACGAAAAATCAATTAAAATTTGACAGACAAATAGACGAGAAATTCGAGATTAAAATATTTCCTCCATTTTTCCACAGTTGGAATGGTGGGTTACGGCAGCAGTTTCAAACAATGAATTATGATAGAAAACAAGTTTAATTCGCTTGAAAACTGCGAATTATTAGATAAATTGTAAGAAAAATTGAATAAAACCAATACCTTGTTCAACGCTCCCGGGTTTCTCTGACGCCATTTTGCGTTGTTGCCAACACAAAACTGTAAATCCCTGTGATGGCGGTAATTCAAATTGAAGTTTGATTTCTTGGAAGGTTAGGTATTTTCAACTGAATTGTTATTCTTTTGAATATCTTCTTTTCATTCTTCGAATGATAAAGAAAGTTCCGAAGGGCCGGCACAATTATTCCAAATCTGTGAATTTTAACCCACAGAGGAAATACATTTTGATCTGTTCTGTGTTTAAATAGAATAATTTAAATTTTTTTATTTTAATATTGAGCGTTTTGAGAAATAGATGCGGGGTTTCAAATCAACTTTAAACATAATTCCCTTTTTTAATTATAACAGACAAAAAAATTCTTTTTTATTGAACGGTTATCAAGTCAACGATGTTTGGAATTTTTTCATCGCTCACCTCAGACATGAAAAAAATAAAAATATCGAAATGTAGTTATTATAAGAAAAGTTTATTCATATTATCCTTAAATTAATTGAATTGTTCGGAGTCATGAAATATATGATTAATTTGAACGATTTGTGAAAAACTTTTTTCAGTTTGAAAAGAGCATTGCAATTTCAAACCATATTTCATTGAAAACGGTTTTATTTTCAGAACTTTTAACGTATTTTCGTAAGGACTTCTGCATGAACTTTAAAGAAAATTATCTCACTCATTTTTGTTGAATTGATTAAAGAATGATATTATGAAGATTACAATATTATTTTAATATAACATGCTTTTATTTTTCATAGTCATTTGAAGTATTTCTGTCCAAAAGTTTCAAGTTTAAAATTGATTTGAAATAAGGAGCCTCTTCGAGCTTGTTATTCCTTTCCTTCCTATATTTTATGTTCTGTGCTTTCCTTAGACAAATGATCTTTTGTCTAAGTTCCTTTCAGATATCCAGCGGTCGCCCATCCACAAACTGACCGCACTGATAGTAGTTAAGTTTAATCAAAGGGGTAAAAATCTTGTAATTAAACGATCTATATGCATTTTGCACCAGTCTAAATAACATTCCGGGCAATTTTGTTAGAAAAAGGGGAAAAATAATATTCCCGGCAATTTTTGTCAGAAATAGGGTATAATGAAACAAAACTTCTTGTGAAAACTCATCTCATATTAACACATAAACGAAAATCCTCATACATTATATTAATTTTTTCCCCACCCCCAAAGTCCTTTAACAAATCCAGATATTCCAGCCCCTTGTTTAGCTTTCTGGCTTCCTTCCAACTTCTCCGATAAATCAGGAAATTCTACAAAATTAAGAGCCAAATCGTAAAACAGTGGCTTTACAGGTATCGGCTCCATATTTGTTGGCAAATTGACCAAATTTGGGTTCTTAGTTAGCAACTGAGGCTCTTCCCTGAAATCGTCCAATCTCTCAATAAGCGGTTTCTTACTCTTATAAACTTTCTGAGGTACTACGGTGACATTTTCATCTTCTTTTTCTAGTACAAAGTTAGCTTGAGCTTTAGCCTTTTCAATTTCAACATTTTCTTCAACATGTTGAATCAATTGCTTCAGTTCCGGTAAAAGTTTATCCGATAACTTATCTTTAGTAGCTTTCTCTGTTAAATCGTACAAAGCAGCAGCTTCTCTCCAACGTTTCTGAGCCGTTTGAGTTTTAGCAAGATAGAATAACCTCAAAATCTTATAAGCACTTATCTGTTCACCGTAGTACTTTTGAGCATCTCCATCGTTCTTAATATCGTCGTTTTGAGTCAATTCACTAGTCTGTTGAATTATAATGTCTACTAGACGAACACAGTCCTGAGCTCTTCGGGATTGCTGAATCAACAGTAGATTCCTTTGAGAAGTTCTTTCCACACGAATTGAAAGCAAGTAAGAGAGAAGAACTTGGTTTTCTTTTTCATTACGAGCACCTTCTCTTGCTACCGATATAACATCACGAAGATCGATGAAAAGATCTTCGAGAATTTTTATTTTCGCTTGCGTATCTTCAGCTTTTTTCAAGGAATCATCTAAGCCTTCTATTCCGATCAAGAAAAGACGAACCTGTTCGATTATAACTGGTACTTTAACGCCAAACCATTGAATTTCATGAAGAACCTTAGTAGATTTTTCCTTAGTTTGCGCAACTAAAGTCTCGAAATTCTCAAGTATTCCTTGGCTTTTCAGTTCTAGTAAATCGACAGCCTTCTCATCCCCGATATTATAGGCGCAATATCTGAGACTGGGGGCAATTTCTTCAACCCTTTGCTTGTAAGGAAGTTGATCTTCTTCAGGTAGAGTTGAAGCAAGTTTTTCGTAAATAACCTGAGCTTTCTTCAGATTTTCAGTAGCTTTCATCCATAAATGCAATTCGAATTCTAAACTTCCTTGTATCCATGCAGCATATGCTTGGCTTTCCAGTTTAGTTCTAGCGTCACATCTTTCCAACTGTAAAATAAAGTTTTACAGTTAAAGTTTTCAATAATAAATAAATACAACCTTGCAAAGTTCCTCAAGTTGCAGGGCATAAACACATGCTTTTCTGAGCTTTTGAATAAGATGAAACTTTTTTCTTGGCTCGGTATTTGACTCCTGCCTTAGCTGCATAGCATAAGCCCAGCATCTTTCTGCTAAAACTAGACAGATGTGCAAATATCTTTCGTCAGCTTTAGGATTAATCAAATGAGTTTCGGAGACATCTCGTTTCTTGAAATGTCTTCGGTCACCCTGAGGTAACTTTAACACTTTTCGTAATCTACTAATTCTTCTCGAACAGTACCCTCTGTACCTCTGATAATCCCCATGTCTCAAACCATGTTGTTGTTGGGAATCTTTGATCAGTTTTCAAAACTAAAAGAATCCAGATGTTGAAATGGAAAAGTTATGTTTTAAAAACAGAAACTCACTTTCGAGAGTGAACGGCTTAGGAGGTTCTTGAACATTTTTCCTTATCCTCTGGATTATTCGTTCGAATTATTTCCTCTACGGTCATTATTAAACAGAAATATTTATTTTTCAGAAAAATCAACCACTGGTGTTGTCTCGCTGTCAGAATGACGTTGAATTGACAGATAAATAGTAACATGTGTACACGTCACATGACATCATTCAAAATTGATTTTTCAATTTAAATTTATATAGAGAATATTTTCTTTATATTGAACGCAAAACAGTGCGGTTTCAGTTCCCTCATTTTTATAATCCTGAAAACATTTAAAATCGAGAAACGAATTTGAAATCTGTGTTTATTCTTCTTCCAATCTTTGGAGTCTTTGGTTCTTGTTTAATTTGAGGTTATGTAATTGTAGACTGAAAAAGTTCTATTTTGAAAATGATATCTATTAAAAGAGCTCTAAAATTTATTCCTAGTGTTCAAAATGTTGTTCATAATTCTGCAAGGTCAAATTCATTTTCTAGTGCGATAGCTTTGAACACAATTTACCCTAATAGCAGCCTCCAATTGTCTCATATCTCGAAGGTGAATACGGTAATGTTTATATTGGAAATTTTTGAAGTAACTATTATTTCAGCCGCCAGAAAGCAAAGAAAAATTTAACGGTTACATTCCAATAGAAGAATTGGACATAACTTACAGTAGAAGTTCTGGACCGGGAGGTCAAAATGTTAATAAAGTCAATACTAAAGTAGACGTACGTTTCAATCCTAAATCTGCCACATGGTTAAGCGATGAAATTAAGAATATTTGTTGGAGAAGGTAGTATATGGAATAATTGAATAGAATTGTTTTGATTGTATTAAATTTACAGTGTAAAAATAAAATAACCAAAGATGGTTATTTAGTGTTCCGTTCTGATCTGACGAGACATCAGCAATTGAACTTAGCAGATTGTTTAGAGAAAATAAGAACTTTAATAAGGAACACTGTTAAAGTTGAGGCAACCCCTTCACAAGAAACCATTGATAAAATTAGAAAAGGTGCAAATCTTTAATTTTAAAACGTCTGTATGATAATCACATTAATTTTCATATTTTTAGGCATGAGAATAGCGTTAGAGAAAGATTAGCAGTCAAGAGAATGAGATCGCAAATAAAACAGGACAGAAGTCAAAATATTATTGTAGAATAGCATTAAATTAGATTGAGACAAATTTGTACTTTTTATTCCTTGTAAAAATTGTTAAGTTTCAGATCTCTCTATACAGGGTGTCCCGTAATTAGACCGACAAACTTGTAGTGGACATTAGAGATCATAATTAAGACAGATTCGACCCAAATCATATAATGCAAAATTGCTTCGTTAAGGAGCTAGTGCCCTTTGAAGCTGACGTCCTGTCCACACTTTTTGCCACATATTCGCAAAACGGAGTCACATAAAGAGCTGAAAGATTACACATTGGCTAATATGAAAAATACTCATCGATTAGATTGAGTGCATTTCTTTCATGTCAAGCACAATTGTATCATTTGGTGGGGGGGGCGAAGGGTATTTTTAGTTGAAACTTTTTAACTTTTATTATTTCGCAAGATTTACATCATATTCATTAACTCTGATGTTTTTTCTTGAAAAAAGATGCCTAACCATTATCAAGTGAAAATAAATTCAAAACAAAAGTGAACATTGAGTAATTAGTGAAAAGACAGAAAATTTCAAATCTATTTTTTTTTAGAAATGGTGCATCTGGGCGTTATTTACAAGAGGATCTTTTTTCAAGAAAATACATCAGAGTTTATGAATATGATGTAAAAATCGCAAAATAATGAAAGTTTAAAAGGTTTCAACTAAAAATACCCTTGGCCCCCCCCCAAATGATACGATTGTGCTTGATATGAAAGAAATGCACTCAATTTAATCGATGCGTATTTTTGATATTAGCCAATGTGTAAACTTTCAGCACTTTATGTGACTCCGTTTTGCAAATATGTGGTAAAAAAGTGTGGACAGGACGTCATCTTCAAAGGGCACTAGCTCCTTAACGAAACAATTTTGCATTATATGATTTGGGTCGAATCTGTCTAAAATACAATCTATAATGCCCACTAGAAGTTTGTTGGTCTAATTACGGGACACCCTGTATTTCTTTCTCTTTTAAATTTCAAAAACATCGTCATGCTTTACTACTACAATCAAGCAGTCCTGTCACTGAAAGTTGATTGATTTTTTCTCGAGTTCCACTTCTTATGTGAATAAGTTTAACACTGCTGCACATTCATTCAAATACAGTAGAACTCCAATTATCCGAATTAATGGGGACCGGGACCCATTCGGATAATCAAATATTCGGAGTTTAAAAAAAAATTGCCATTAGAGAGAAAAAAAGCTACGTTTTGATATTGCACTATTTTTTTATTGAATTAAATGAAAGAAACATGATATTTTCACATGTTTTAAATATAAATAAAATGTACTTATGTACAAGTTTAGAAATAAAAATCATTGTTTTTCAAACATCTCCGTCAATGTAAGCCGTTTTTTGGACAAATTTTTTTCTGAAAGTGATTCGGATATTCGGAGTTCGGATAATTGGAGTTCTACTGTAGTGAATAAGTCGACATGCAGATTGTTCAACACAACGATAGAAATTGTTGAAATCTTCTGATCAGAAATCGGCTCATTGAATATCATAACTAGGGAATAAAATGAAGGTACAATGTTAAATATTTTTATTTAAGTCATATCTAAGCCTACAGTTTACAACTTTTAAATAACCTGTAACATAAATTTTGAAATTAACCAATTTCAAAGTTATAATTTGTACAGATATCAATAACAGAAATGTGAATAATTAATGCTCTACTACAACCAGGACTGAAAATTCATCGGACTTACAAAAAAACATTTCAATGTCTCGAGTGACGAGACCTCGATCTACGATCACGGTCACGACTTCTTGATCTTGAACGGTAGGATCGGCTTCTGCAATGAAAAACAATAGAAATATGATTCTTCAACAATAAAATATTTTGAATATAAAAATATATTTATAGTGATTGGAAACAAAGCAGAAAAGAATCTAATAGATATTTCTCTAATGGGTATTTTCAGTGATTTCTAGAAAATCGTTTTATATTTCAGATTCAGATAGAACATAAAAATGAAGATGACAAGTTCCCATAATTTTTTTCCTGACAGCCCTCCCAGCAAAGATACGACTTCCTAAATGAGGCCACTGGAAATCCATTTTAGTGGAATAAGTTTCAAACTCGATATAATTTGATGAAAATTTGATATGATTAATAGTATTAAGGACCTCTTAAATCACCACACTCAAATTTCAATTAGCTTGTTCAGTTTACCAAGGGCGGACTAGGTTGTACATTTTAATGCTTACATTTTTAACACCCTGTTTGATAAGGTGCTAAATAAAACAAATTTGGATACCTTGAACATTAAGCTGAATGAAAGTTACTCTTGTTCAGTGCCGATAAAATGAACCGTTCTAAAAAAAAAAAAAAAAATAATGAAAGAAGTAAGTAATTGAAATTTATTGCACTAAAATGAATTTCCAGTGGCGTCATTTAGTCATTTATCTTCGTAGGGAGGGCCGCTAGGAAAAAAAATTATGGGAACTTGTCATCTTATTTTCTATCTGAATCCAGAGATTTACCACATTTTCCGGGACACTATGTATATAGGACCAATGAGGTAATAGTTTTATATAGGATTGACCGAAAATAAATCAATGCAGAATCTCAGCACAATCGGAATTGTATTTTGGAAATTATTAAAAAAATCAAATATTTTGAAATAAATGATTGAAAAAAATTTAATTCTATGGTTGTGATGATGCGATCCTCTTGAAATATTGCATAAACATTCAATATATAATTTTAAGATAAAGAAAAAATGAAAAACAAAAAATTCTTTGCCTTTAAATTTAAGATTGTATTCATTTCGATGATTACTATTTTCAATTTATCTATGTTTAAAAAAAATTCAATATATAAATCTTGATTTATGAAATAATTTCACTTGAATCGGAAATCCTATTATGGAAATAAAGAGATTCTCCTATTGAATTTTCTATGGTTCTGTCAACACTATCGCGTCAAAATTTTGCATGAACATATATCAATCTTTATTCACAAAATAAATTTTACTTGAATCGATATCAGTTTATGGAAATATGAAGTTTCTTCTATTGAGTGCTGGCACAAGTGCAATATATCTACTTTGGGTAGTGATGAATAAGTAAACACTTTTCGAAAAATTGCAAAATTCACCTTGTCTTTTGAAAAGACCTGGTATAAACATTTTATTTCATTTCACTCACCCACTCTCCCTGGGACGCTCTTCCTTATCCTTATTTCTCTCCCTATCTTTGCGATCCTTGGACCTGGATCGATGCCTTTTCGATCTCCTGTCAAGTTCTCTGCCTCCAACGTAATGCTCTCTATGTCTATCCCTGTATCCTCCCCTCTCTTCTCTATCCTCTCTGTCTCTATCACCACGCCCAACTTTACGCTTTTCTTCTCTCCTCTTATCGGCAGTTTTCTGAAAGAAAAAGGAGATACTCAAAAAGAATACAAAAACATGTGCAAGGTTTTGTGAAGATGCTTGGAATAGAAAATTAAGAAAACGTTTTTTTGAAAAAACACTTCAGCGTATACGAGAAATGAATAAAAATCCAGTTGTGGCACCTAATTGAAGGTTAATAAGTAATTTGCATAGTAGTAATTGCACAAGTGCATCAAAATTAACGATAATTTTGCATGACAGCGTGTTGTCAAAAAACTGCAAGAGTGCGGTGTCGAGCTTTTTCTTCAAAAATAAAAATGACTGAATGCGGTTTTTCAATTACAAACATGCATAAATTCGGAATTATCCGGTTATATAAGGTTTGTTCCAACAGCGTATTTTTGACCGTACAATGTACAAGGAATCGTTTTGTATCGCATTTTTATGCGCAGGTCAGTGCCGTGTACGGTTCAAGGGCTGGTTCACAGTTTCAGGTTGTTGGAACGCTTTGTGTACCCGTGTATCGTTTAAAAATTTGAATTTTGTGTTTACAATTTTTTATCAGCGTGATATGTTTCCATTGTCTTATTCTTTCGATCTTATTGTTAAATAATCCCTAGAGATTTATTTTATCTAAGATGTTTGTTGTTACTTATTCCGCTAATCTAATTATCTAGTCTGTCTTCACATCCTTTGAGCTTGAAAGAGTATTTTTCTATAAATAAATTCTTCAATAGTATGTTCGCTTGACTAAGTATCGGAAATGTAATAAAACATCGCCGAAGAATGAAATAAATAAAATATAGTGTATTACATTACATTTCCGATACTTTGCATACTTGGATGGGTAATTGCCAATTTTGAATTCTCTTCTAAATCGAATATCCTGCTCGATGATGTCTATTATTTTTTGTTCACTAATCTTATCATCAATTACTTTTCGGAAATAAAAGTGACTTCTCCAGGTACACGGGATCACAAATGTGGCGAAAACGAAACCAAATTCTTAATTTGAGTACATGGTATTCATACGGAGAAAGTGGGCTTCTTTGAAATGAGAATTCTGAAGCAACTTTGGAATAAAACTGCTCACGTAATAATTGAAAATTTCAAACATTTCCTCACCATACACTGTTAATACTTTTAATTCTATAATTCTAATACTCTCTTCAAAGTTTCCAAATAATGAATAATTTCAATTTGAATGGATCGTTTAATGAGTAACAAAACAAGCGAGCAAAAACTGAAAAAAATCAGAGACCTGTCTCTGAAAATACAGAAGAGAACAAATGAGATAAATAAATAAACCTCATATGTATCAATAAATAAGAAACTTTTTTTCGATCTGAGAAATAAACATAACCGTCCTAACCTAAAATAAATAGAAATACAAATGGCGCAGGTCAGTACCAAACCAGTACAAACGATCCCTGCCTCCTAGCAGGGATCGATTTGATCGTACACTGTACCGTACATGGGACGGTACATAGGTCAGTTGGAACATGAGACCGCGATTTGGGATCGTTCACTGTACCGTCCAAAAACGCTGTTGGAACGCCTTCAGTCTACTGCGCATGTGGTGGACCGTACAATCGATACTGTTGGAACAAACCTATAGATACACAAGTGTAAATCGGGGAAATATTTACCGACTAACCTGTCAAATTTGACACAGTGCAATTATCTCTAGGCACTTTCGCTTTCTATGGCACCTAATTGAAGGTTGATAAGTAATTTGTATAGAAAAAAATGGGAGTGATTTTCAATTTATGTCACAATCTCGTACGTAATAGCTATTAGATCATCAACCTTTTCATGACACTGAGAATATTTCCGATTTTTTCTATAAAGATACGTCTACGGCCATTTTGGGATGGTCCTTAACTTTCAATTAGGGCACGCCCACTATGCTGTCGTCTTTTATCATGACGTCAGGTTTACTGAATTCAAAACAAAGTTTGACAAGGTACTTCCGGTTCAGAAGCTAAAGGGTTTTCCAATAAGAGGGGATTATTTTGATATTCAAAGAAAAATGCCATGATCGGATGTTTATTTCATTATATAAAGAAGAAGCTATGCCGTTAATAGTGGAAAATAACATCAGGCAAATTACCACCATGACCATATCCTTTTAATGAAATTTTCCATAACCAAATCGCAAAGTGGCTGCCCTATGTCCTCGATAGCCTCACGAATTCAATCTTTGAGGTCTTGAATCGACGCTGGGCTATTGACGTAGACCTTCTCTTTCACGTGGCCCCAAAGGAAGAAGTCGCAAGGTGTTAATTCACAAAATCTCGGTGGCCAATTGTGATCATCTCTTCGAGAGATAACACGGTCCGAATCATTTTCCATCATTTCAACGACCGAATCAGCAAGGATCCGACGTTGTTGATGATCGGCCAGCTTGAGTTCTTGTGTTAACTGAACTTTATAAGTCTTAAGACCCAATTCTTTATGCGGTGTAGCGACGTTTATGGAATGCCTAATTCCAAAGTATGACAAGGAATGGACAAACCTGGGTGTTCTCTCAACACTTTCGGCGACAGCAGCAATATTCTAGGCTGTTCTTGAGCGACGTGCACGGGTTTTATTCTTCACATCACTAACTTGTCCCAACAGCTCGACTTTTCCACCAATTCCTTTATTGCGGTCCGACAAGGTGCTTCACGACGACCCCCAAAATATTTGAGTTTTACGAACAGTCTCTGCCAAATTTTCACCATTTTATAGTGAATTTTAATAATTTCAATGCGTTCTTGAAGCGTGTATCGTTCCATTTTTATCAATGGCGTAGTTTCTACTTGTCAAATGTCAAAAAACGACAGCTTCAAATGTGCCATCTAGCGAAATAGCTTATCTACAACTATATTTTAAAGTGTGATCAAAGTATTTTGGAAAAATAATAATATTTGAATCTAAAACTATAGCTCACCTCAAGTTCAGCTAATTTTTCTCTGATCTTAATGAATCCAAGGTGAAGTTTTCCTCCGAAATGATCGGCTAATCTTCTGTCATTATCGTGGATGCCCAGGTATGCAGAGCACACTTCGCATACCCGCAACTTTTGTTGCTGATAGCTGCTAGCAGGCATGGAATTCCTGTATTCTTGTTCGGCGTCTAATTTCTTCTTACGCAATTCTTCGACCTGAAACATGAAGAAACAAATTAGTAATTTTGAGGCATAATTTTAAATTAAAAACAATGTCTTGATACAATCCTAACATTCTTTTTGCCTGATTAGTTTCTGAATTTACTTTGTTTCGAGGTTAAGTGAATTTGACATTTAGAACTTGACTTTTTTCGGATGACAATCCACGAAACATTAAGGTTTGAAATTTGGGTTACACAAAGTATAATTTGTTCTGAATGAAATTCAAGGAGAATAATTGAAATCATTGATTGCTACTAATGCAGACAGAGAATAATTATTCACTTCCTGTTGTGTTTCAAACTGATTTTGTCAAAAAGCAACATCAGTTTGGAGTGATGCTGCGTTAAATAGAAAGATCCTTGTACAGATTTGGAAATTCACATCTGAAATATACGTTATACAATGCATCAGACAGAGAATTCTTCCGTCTAGTTGCACAGATGAATAGTCGAGATAATCATGTACTGCAACTGAATGAATTCTGTTGACTTATTGCAATAACCTAGTCTTGTGACCATATAAGCCAATAACAACAGGTATCCCTCAAGGAACAGTTTCTCGGTCCTGTTCTATTTTCAATATACATCAATAAGATAGGTAAGGTGTTGGACGACTGTAGGATTGTATCTTATGCTGATGACACGGTATTGTTATGTAGCGGAATAACTTGGGGAGAAGCTTATATCAGGGCTGAAAAGTGTATTGGTACTATTCGGGGTTGGTTGAGTAAAAGCTTACTGAGTTTGAATGTGGACAAGACCTACTTCATGACTTTTCTGCTACATCTTCAGATCAGCCACATTTCGATGAAATTTGTGTTCATGAAAGTGATTGTCAAAAACCACACTGCGACTGATCCCTCTTTATAAAAAAAACCACAAAAATCAAATACCTTGGTTTAATTTTAGATCAGCACTTGAAATGGAGTGAGCACACCTCTTATTTATGTAAAAAGTCAGGAAGGTCTTCAGTAGGTTTTATCAGTTGAGAGAAATTCTGCATCATCAGCTTCTCATAGTTTTGTATAGATCGCTTGTGGAATCTATTCTAAATACTGCATAACACTGTGGGGAAGTGCTTATGATAATGCTCTTTATAACTTACAGATTTGTCAAAATTCAGCACTCAAAATATTGTTCAAGAAACCACGCTTATTCCCAACTTCTGAATTATAGGGCAACCTCAAATTATTCAACTTGAGGAATTTATATGTTTCGTCCAGTCTAACATACTTTTTGAAAATCAAACATATGTTTTCATCTGTATCGCACGCATATTCAACTAGGTCTAATTTGAAGGAAAACCTAAAATTGCCTCTTATGCATTCAAACTATTGTCAACGCTTTTTAACCTATTCAGTACCTAAAATGCTTAATTTATTACCTCTTTATGTGAGGAAGTTAATGAGTGAAAAAAACAAGTTCATAATTGAGGTTAATCTTTTTATAGAGAAAAATCCGGAGTTTTTCAAGCATTTGTTTTCTCACTAATCGATATATTTTTTTTTGGTGTTTTACATGAAGTCTTCGCGGCTCATTCAGCGCTGATATGGTCCATTGTCTGTAGATTTTTATTACGTTCGTCCTTATTTGTTGTTCGGGGTGAAAGATATTAGCACACAAGCTGACAGCTTAGGCGAAATCTTTTACCCTTATATGAAATTTATGTAGATAACTTGTGGAAATATGTAGATTCTATTTGTTATCAATAAACTATTTGTAAAGTATTTGTAAGTTGTCTCTCTCTAATCGTAGTATGGTAGGGAACCTGCAGTACAGGTATATTTCATTTCTCAGGCTGCCCGTAATACTCGATTCAAGTATTTACTGTTACCTACCATACTAATGCCCGTACTCATAGTCGATGCTCCGTCAGTTCTCGTACTCAAGCAGTTCTCAAGCATTCCTTTTCATCTCATAGTACTCAAGCAATACTTCGTCGATGCTCAGCTGCCGACGTGCTCGGATGTCGAACTGTCATACAAATTGTCAATATTCAAATCTCCGCCGAGAACGGCTTGAGTATGAGATTGAGATCTGACGGAGCATCGACTATGAGTACGGGCATAAATGAATTATGCTCCTTCCAACGATAAGAGAGAGACAAGACTAGAATATTGCAATAAGACAACCGAATTCAGTGTGTTACAGCAAGTGATTGTCTCGACTATTCATCTGTGCAACTGGACGGAAGAATTCTCTGTCTGATGCATAGTAAATCGTATGTTTTCGATGTGAATTTCAAAACCTGTATTTGAATTGAAGTGTGCAACGTTGAATCTTACCTCCTCCATGAGTTTCATGCTCTCTTCCACGAAACCTTCTTGACCCAACTGTTCGGCTTTGGCCAGCTTCTGTCCAATTTGTTCAGCAAGTTCGTGTACACTGTTCGCTTTGACTGCCACCTCTGCGCTTAACTCTTCCTGAGTCTCGGCCAGTCTCTGCTTAGCGGACTCTGTTCTGCGATCGCAATCGCTGATGAAAGCTTGAAGATGTTCCATAGCCTGTTAACAAAGAACAAATCTAATTTTTCCACTTCAACAGTTCATTTTCAAGAAATATCCAACACTTTACTGGTGTAGGGCAGTCTCAGATCAATAGAAATCATAAATAGGTCTTGTCAGATGCGAACAGAGGCAAAAATGAGGAAAAGATCTCTGTTCATATTCCCCCCCCTGTTGTTCATAAACATCAATCTTACTTTGGTTATTTTTATGACTTTCAAGATATTTGCGCCAATTTTCGTGATTCTACATTTTAATGTGCCCTACAGTGATATTGAAGATTATTCACTTTGGAAAAATGTCGAAATATTGTAATATTTGCAAGACATGTGAAAAATATGATCTTTCACAAATACATAGCAACATTCCAGACTTGAGTACAGTATTGATTATGCATAGAGGGAAAAACTCTGGCGGAATCTTCCAGGGATGGATCATTCCACTAAGTTCCTTTGGAACTTTGAAACAGCAAGATCCAAAAGATATCTGGATCTGGTAAGAAACAATTACACCCCCTCACTGGCTTTCTTACAGGACCTCAGGAAGCACCTGTTGAGGATGGGATTGTCGGACACTGACTAGTGTAGGTTCTGTGGGAAGGAGGAAGAAACCACCATTCACCTAGTCACGGAATGCTTTGGCATTGCGAGCCTAAGGGGAGAATGCATTGGGCGAGAAACTAGCCTCGTTGAAGCCTTCACAGATATTGGATTTCATCAGATCTCTGGAACTGGAAGGCGAGCTGTGAAAGATGTGGTCAGAAAAGCTCTGTGGGGGGGGGCACAATAGACCTTGAGGTCGCAGTAAACTGTAACTCCTTTTTAAACTATAACTATATCTGATCCTCAAATTAATTCCTTAGGGTACGTTCATAAGCACTCAACTGTTGACAACAGTTGAGTAAGTTGAGAAAGCGATAGCGTTCAGCAAAACCGTTGACAGATCGATGTTTCTCAGCAGCTGTCGATTTCTGACAGCGGTAAAAATTTGCTCTTTGGAACTCATCTGACCGCTGAGACATGCGCATATATCTATTTTGTCATTTATTTATGTTTGGGGTTTTTAGTTGAAGTTTAAGTCGAATTTTGGCGATGTTACTACAGCTTACCATAGTTACATAGTTGACAGTTAATACACGTATTTTCTGTGAAATCATGTAACCATAGTTAGATAGTAAGATGTAACCACAGCTCGCCAAAATACGCCTTTAGTATTGTTGTTTATCAAGGAGGAGTATTTTGCTTATTCCAATACACTTCAATTTATAATCTGCAAGTACAATAACAAAAAGTTTCTCAACTGGGTATAACAAAATAAGGTTATATATCATGATATGTCAGATTTTTAAATCACTCAGCGAATCGTTCAGAAAATTTTCATCCGCTGAAACTCAACTCTACTCAGCTGATTTTCGCTTTATGCCAACAGTTGAGTGCTGAACGTACCCAATGATATCACACTTGGGGCCTATCTATGTTCTTTATTGATTTGAGGCTATCATTATTCATTATACTTACGTCGAGATCGTAAAAGTAGTCCTTAGACTTCTGGGCATTTTCAAAATCGGCACGAAGGGCTAAATCATGAATCTTAGGACATTCACCTAAGTCCATACGCTGTGAAAAAATTATGTCAATTAGAAAATGTGAAAAGAGCTATATTAAAACGAGCGATACATTTTTTTAACACCTTTACAATATTGTTATCTACATTCAGAGTTGGTTTTATATAATCACAGCTTTGTAGTAGTAGAAAAATAATTTGATACCTAAAACGTTGTAAATTTTCTATTTTTTAATTCTCGATAATATGTCAGTTATAGGATTTCGATCTAGAAAAACACAACATAAAATTTTTCTCAATGTCCAGAAAATACAGTGGAACTTCCCAATAACGAACGTCTGTATAACGAATTTCGTACAAGACATTGCACCTTGAATCCAAATTCCATTTTAAAAACACCCTCTTAATCGAAGTAAATTCTCCCTACAACGAAATATTCAAAGAACATCACTCTTCGAATGGGTATTGGTAAGAAGGTAAAAGGGTGGGGTTTTTCCGAAATTTTTCCGGACGTATGTAATAAATCCCGACCTTAAACTGAATCATTAGAGAGGGCAGAGAGATCCTTCTGAAACAGTTTCAAATACACCCCTGGCTGTTTAGTTTCAATCTAACCATTACGCTAGTGTGAAAAGTTGTGCGAAAATGTCGAAAAGGAAGTGCTTAAGTTCGAATGATAAACTTAAATTTATCAGTGAAGTCGACCGCGACATTGCCGACTATAGAAAAAAAAATTTCTGTACAACGAATTTTTTTTGCGGATTTAGCGCTTTCGTTATATGGAAGTTCCACTGTAGTATATTATTCACAATGAAATGAAACAGCTAAGATCACGAGAAGTGGTATTTATTTAAGACATTTTGGTTGATCTTCAATTAAAACAGAAATCAACAGGATGGTTCATCATTCAAATCTCATTATTATTGGTTTGGACAATATCGTAATCGTAAAATGATGAAATAAAAAAACCAATAAAATAAATTACTACAATTAAGGCAATCGACCTAAGTCCTTCATCCCAATAATGAAATATTATTGAGGAAATGAAGAATATTCTACTTCTTTGGTCACCTAAGCTATTTGTATTTTCTAACCAGGACGGACCTTACCAGTGCAAATGAAAAAACTCAATATAATCAGCCTAATTCTGTAACTTCAAATCAAATAGAAATAATTAAGTTGAACTACCATTTATGATATATCGCAACTTGAATAGAAATGTTTTTGTGTATACAAATTTGGAAATTCACATCGAAAACATACAATATACAATCACAATGCATCAAACAGATAAATCTTTCCTCCAGTTGCACAGAAGAATAGTCTAGATAATCAAGTGCTGTAACTGAATGAATTCCGTTGTCTTATTGCAATTATCTAGTCTTGTTCTCTTATCACAGTATGATAGGGAACCTGCAACACACGTATAGAATTATTTAATTTGTCAGGCTGCCCGTAATACTCAATTCAAGTATTTACTGTTGCCTCCCACACTGAATGAATTAAGCTCCTCTCAACGATAAGAGGGAGACAAGACTACAATATTGCAATACGACAACGGAATTCAGTGTTACAGCATGTGATTGTCTCGACTATTCATCTATGCAACTGGACGGAAGAATTCTCTATCTGGCATTCCAGAATTAAAGATAATGAAGAAGCTAACAATTAGCCAGAAAGGGAGCACAAACACCATTTACTGATCTAGAGCCTGTGAGAAAATGTTTTTGGAAAAGAAAGAGAAGCATATTGTTGACAGAACATCAAATATTGATGCGATAAAAAAACCATTTCGATTCTTCGTTTTCACTTCTCTCAGAGTTACAGATTAGGCTGAAATATTTAACATACTATACAGAGGAACTAATAAATGAATAAAATAATAATTAATCATTCTGCAACATTTCCACAATTGAAAGTAAATAAATCGATTAATCATGTTATAAAACGTTGCTGTGACTATATAAAGTAGAAAATAAATATGATAGTGAAAATATAAATGAAAAACTTACAATCACAGTAAAAATCCCTGAACAGTAGCTATCCAACTTCATGCCGGATTGTTTGTTCTTTTATCAAACGATCAAAATCGTGAATATTGCCGATAATTTCCTAGATTAAGACATTGAAGAGATACTCACGAAAAATAGAGAGGGGAGACTCGGTAAAGACTTTTTCATTTTATACTCACAAAATTCCTGACAATATTACTGTGTGAAATTGTATGTAGTACAGTACATGCCATTTAGATCGACCTGGGTTAGATTCGGCCTAGATGTATGGAACACTCGGTGTAGACAGTAAGGCCCTAACCTTAAATACTCGTTGAAATTTTTATTCAAAAAGCAATTCTAAAATGCCAATTTTTTCGATACTTTAGTCATATGATCTTAAAAAAATTAAGAAAACCCACAGCAGGTGCTTCTGAGCGATCGTTCATTGGTGGAGCAACGAGGCTATTACCTCAAAATTTTGAATAGGACTTGAGATTGATACTTAATATATATACAGGGTGTCCCGTAAATACCACGCGAAAGTGACACTGGAGATAGATTGGCATTAGGTCTATCAGATAGCATCAACATGACCTCAGTAAAAGTCCGCAGGTTTTCGAGATATAACCACTTTTGTGTATTTTTTAAAAATCTCCAATTTTCGGTGTTCAAACTCATGTTTTTTTTTACCTAGGCTACCCTGAATAGTTGCTTTAAACAATGAAGTAATAACTTCACCGAGAACTAGAACGAAATCCTTAAAAAAAATGTCTAACTTGTATTTTATGACGAAGTTGAAACGTTAACTTAAGTTTGACTGACTGATGTGAAAAAAAATCAGACTGAATTGACAAATAATCGTAAAAACTGGTCCATTTCCGGCACTTTTCAAAATGATACAACACTACCAATTTTTTTATGTCAAAACCTTAATTATAATTTTGTCGCGAGAGATGTGTTTATGCCGAAATAATTAAAAATTAGGAAAAATGCACAAGTATCACCTGTTGCCAAATTACATGTTGCTTGATATTCTTTTCTCGCTACCGTTTCAAACAACCATTATTTTTGCTCTTCTTTCTCTTTTATCTCACTTTCTCTTTCATTTTTTGTTTGCAAAAGTGGTGATATCTCGAAAACCAGCGGACTTTTACTGAGGTCATGTTGATGCTATCTGATAGACCTAATGCCAATCTATCTCCAGTGTCACTTTCGCGTGGTATTTACGGGACACCCTGTATATATGCAAAATCTCAGCACGATCTGAATAATATTCTGGAAATTATTCAAAAACTGAATATGTAAAAACTTGACAATTAAAAAAATACAATTCTATTGTTCTGATGATATGATCTTCTCGAAATTTTGCATGAACATTCAGTATATCAATCTTCATTCACAAAATGAGTTTCACTCGAATCGGATATCTTGTTATGGAAATATGAAGTATGGAGGTTTTTCTTCTCAATATTCAAATTGAATTTTCTATGGTTCAGATCGTGCAATCTTCTTAAAATTTTGCGTGAACGTTCAGTATATCAATATCCATTTAAAAAATAAATGTCACTTGAATCAGATATCTTATTATGGAAATAAGAAGTATCTTCTTTTCAATATTCCAATTGATTTTTCTACGGTTCCGTATACACTATTGCCACAAAATGTTGCATGAGGCGAAATTTCATTTTGATTGGTTTCGTTTTGTCTGAGATATTGAGGAACAAAAATTTTGAATGGCCATATTTTATGAAACACTCTGTACGATTTGGTTGGTTAATGAACTCAACCGAGGCATTTGGGAACCGAACTCACCCTGAAAATTTCAAATTTCTAGGACAATCCCTTCGAGAGTTATCGTGCTAACGGCCGGCCATACGGACAGAATTGAATTTGACCACGGATTCGTCATCAGGGAGTCGAACCCTATCGTTTGAGACAATTTTCAGCTCAAAATTAGCAAATTACAGACATTTGGGCAAAACGATATAGCACTCGTTTAAGTAGAACAAGCGCTCAAAAAGTCATACGCTCTAAAGTCTGAAGTTTTTGAGTAAAATAAACTTCCTGTAATTTGTCGTACGTATTCCCTGACAGTAAATAACAATTTTCTGACATCAGCACAATCTCCATATTCACAAGGGAGATAAAAAACAAAGCAACGAAAAACAAATCAAATTATGTTACGATTGCACTAAACAAAAGAAGAAAATAATTATTGCAGAATACAGATGTTTCCTTGCAATCCATAACGAAAAAAACCTAGTTTTACTATAAATTAATTGAAAAAAAATAAAGTAAAACAATAAGCTGAATCTTCAACAATTCTAGAACCATATTTCAAACAAAAATATGTCAACGAGAGTCCACACCAAGAATTCTAACCATCTTCGGATTTCAGGTTTCTTTTTTTCTTACTTACCAAACTTGGAGTTTTTCTGGTTTCAAACCTATTTGTAACTACGAATTTTGCTTCACCATACCTTTCACAGTCGAGAAAGTATGTTATATGGAAAAACGATCAATAATCTTCTATTAAATACCTAGTGGTTTCATATTAATAATTTGATTTATACATAAATGGTATACTTCATTAACAAAGAAAATTGATCATTTTTATTCCAAATCGGTTTTACACAGATATTTTTTTTGTGGTTTGATTCATTCGAGGACATTGAGAGTATTGAAATGTATTTCAATGGTATATAAATAGATAGAATGAAATTAAGAGATTTGAGACAATACAAATAATAATCAATTTCAAGCGAATAACCGGTTATCATTTTGGTTAACCATTTGGATTCAAGCAGTTTTGGTTCAAAGTAATGACGTCATGAATTAGCCCTTCGACGTCATTGATTTGAACCGCAAATGACCAGACTCAAACTTAAGAGCTGGGTTAAACTTCTGGTTATTAGAAAAGTAGGGTTGTACGCGGCAAATTTCAAAAGTTGTTGACTAACGAAGCATACTTGAAGATGTGTATTCGTGAGCTTAGCCACGTTACGATTTATATCGAGAAAACTATATCAACAATTACAACTATCAGCTTAGTTTCATTCATTTAGGAATTAAACTTATCTATTAAAATCTCTAAGTTAGGTTTGGAAATTTACGCATCCAAAATCTTCTGACTTGTTAATATTATTTAAAATAGAATTGTCTGAAGTTCTTGGAGATTGCTGATATTGTCTGAGTATAACAAAACATTCTTTCTTTACTTGGACAATGGGAAAAGCTTTGTGTTACAATTAATAGCTCTTGACTGTTAGGAAAATTTATGAATTTGTGTTTAAGTTCCCAAAAAAAGTTTTATTAATAGCAAACTTTACTGTGACATGTAGCCAAATACCACAGCGATATTAATACATGTGAATTTGAACCTATTGGATAGTGTCCTCCTGTAAATTTTTCGGTAATATTTTTTGTTCATATCATTTCTGTCAGAACAAAAAAACATTTTTTTGTCAAGCGGAACATGTTCATTGTTACATTGAATCCATGTTTCAAACATTAATATTTTGCGATGCATGGAGTTGAACTTGAAGCATAATAATTTACATTTGCAAATCGAATTTTGTATTAATTGCATAAAACATAAAAATATAACCTATATTGACAAATAACCAGAAACCGCATTAAAGCGACGAGAGCCAAGGGCCAGTTATTCGTTCTAGGACAAAAGGGAATAACCAAGGGCTGAACCAATGATAACCGCAGTTATTATTGGTTATCTGCTTGAAATTGATTATTGTTGTTAATTAAGATTCAACATTCAACCAATAAAATGAACATTAATGGGTACGTCACACTCAATTTCCAATTCTGATAATTTCAATTTGCTAGCTTATCGAGAGGTTTTCAATAACTTTTTCTCTTTATCCTGACTACAAAAGATATAACGGATAAACACCATGATTTTTCGTAGTTGTTGAAATTCTTCTTTTGAATAATAGTTCGAAATAAGAGTAAGAACATTAGCTTAAATGGACCACCCCTTCAACAACGATTTAACTAAATTTTAAAGTTGTTAAGGTTTTTTAACACAATTAACTTTTTCTTTAGTTACTGGTCGTTCTTCATTAGTAATTGGTGGTAAAGATTCTTCAAACCCTATGATATCAAAGTATACCCTTCCAACCCAGTTGGAACCCAATAGAAAGACGTAAAACAACGATAACTCACATAGATAATTTCGGATACCATTGAAACACACTTCTAATATCTCCATAGAAACCCTTTCAAATCACCACTTCTCACTAATTTTAAAAATTCCATAATAATTCTGTCAGCCTATGATAATACCTAAAGTCAAAATGTTTTAATACGTACGTCCGAGTACTTACATACAAAATCAACATCTATTCCACTTTATTAGAAATTGAAGTTTCTGAAAATACATTACGCATATTAGTTCACCGAATAATTGCTTCAACATCTTATCTGCAGACAATCATCTGCCTGCACAACCAATTCAAATACAAAATAAATGATTATAAAAATAAGTGCTATGAACAATTAGAAAACTTACCGTTGATGAGAGGATTTCGTGAGGACAACAGCTCAGAAGGAACGATTTGCACACCTTTGGATCGTTAAATTTCACTTGATATTTGTTGTTTTCCCCTTGAGTGAAAAGGAGATTGATAAATTTTGAAATATTCAATTATCAATATGTTTACTTACCATTTCGTCCAGTTCCCATCAACTGATCGAGCATTGCTCGCATTTGGTCGTGAGCTGACATTGTGGTGCTAAAATGCTCCTACTGAGAAGTAGTATAAGCAGTTTTCAACCAGAAATATTGAACACAAGAAAATTATTGCCTTTCTAATTTGAATTCCGCAAAATTTTCAATGGCGTCACAAATATATCAAGGAATGACAATTGACAGATAAGACTGCAGCGCTGCGGATGTTTACTTACACGTCATTTAAATGTCACAATAGTTCTATGGTTGACAGTTCTTTTTACTTCAGGGCCTTGAAATTATTAATTACTTAATTGTTCAAAATCCTCAAACAATGATACACTTACAACTTATTGTCATTTTATTTAGTCCAGATGCAGTGGTTTTGTGTTAGTAAAGAATTATTAAATAATAAGAAGTGAGTAATTGCCCCTGAATAATCGTTTCCGGCAACCCAAATGCAAATGTGTATTGTGTTTTGCCTACTTCGAATTTGTATCATTTATTATCATTTTTGACTAATTAAAAACCTGCCGCAACGGTTTAACTCTTGATTTTTGTAGTAAGTTTTATTGTATTTGATCAAAATGTGATTTGGGTCATTGACGTAGGTTCCAATTGATACTTATTCGAAAGAATTAAATCTTATAATACTGAGTAGTGCAACTGAGCACTCTAGAGATATACTAAAGCACTCAACACACTTGTGTCCTTCCGTTCCTAGCTTCGGGGTCACTAGCAGAGTGCTTGTCACTCAAATTACCTTGAGGAAGGTCCCCGGACCCGCGCTAGAAAGTAGCACTGGTTGTATCCAGTCAGGCATCTTCAAGTCCAGCTAGCTCAAGTATTGGTGTAACTGGTAATTGAAGATGCTGTTCGTCCAAGCAAAGATAATGCTAGGATCACTTCTAGTGACAACAAAATGGGGCCTAAACCAGAAGGACTTTTTGCTATCTTCTAACTAAATTGAGGTCTCTTTAAAAAATGGCACTGATTCAACCTAGTTGAAAACCTCCAAATGTAGTTTTGTAGTGTGGGGCCAAAACCAGAAGAACTTCTTGCTACCTGTCACTGAATTTTGAAGTATGGATAAGGCTATACAATTGTTTAAAGGCCCCTCAAGGTCTCTTTTAACAATGGATATTCTTCCTGAGAAAAATGCCATTTCTCAATATAAATGATCGGATGTTTATTTCATTATAAAGAAGAAGCTATGCCGTTAATAGTGGAATATAACATCAGGCAAATGACCACCACGATCACTCTTACAGGACCATATCCTTTTAATGAAAATTTCCATAACCAAATCGCAAAGTGGCTGCCCTATGTCCTCGATAGCCTCACGAATTCCATCTTCGAGGTCTTGAATCGACGCTAGGCTATTGGCCTTCTCTTTCACGTGGCCCCAAAGGAAGAAGTCGCAAGTTGTTGAATCACAAGATCTCGGTGGCCAATTGTGATCACCTCTTCTGGAGATAACACGGTCCGGAAACGATCAATGGTTTCGTTGCTTGTGTAGCACGTAGCGTCATCTTGTTGAAAGTAAACACGTTGTCCAGATCAATACTAACCAATTTCGGCCATAAAATCACTAATCATCATTGTGGAATGCAAAATTCCAAAGAACGACGAGGAATGGACAAACCTGGGTTCTCTTCAACACTTTCGACTACAGCAGCAATATTCTCGGCTGTTCTTGAGCGACGTGCAAGGGTTTTATTCTTCACATCACTAACTTATCCCAACAGCTCGAATTTTTCCAACAATTTCCTTATTGCGGTCCGACTAGGTGCTTCACGACGACCCAAAAATGTTCGAGTTTTACGAACCGTCTCTGCCAAATTTTCACCATTTTTATAGCGAATTTTAATAATTTCAATGCGTTCTTGCAGCGTGTATCGTTCCATTTTTATTAATGGCGTAGTTTCTACTTGTCAAATGCCAAAAAATGACAGCTTCAAACGTGACTTCTACCGAAATAGCGGCGGGCTATTCAAAATAACACCCCTTACTGGAAAAGCCTTCATCTTTAGGTAGATTTGCTGATGAGATGTAGAGGCTCTAAGTTCAAGGAAGAATCTAATTCATCTCTTGATATTTACTAGTAAAAACCGATTAATCAACAACTTAAAAGCACAACCTGTACATCACCACCCTAAGATCGAAAACCACAATGGCAGTAACAGGGAAAAAGGGTTTGTACTTTGTAATAGGCACAATCAAGCACTGAATAAAATAGAAATCGATACATCCAACATTATTTATATATTGGATATAATTGCTCATATCGAAACAGAACCATGGCAACCCAGATTTCATATCATAATGTCATGCAAAACATCCTAATCATAGATTAACTTAGTTAATCTATGATCCTAATTGCCAAAATGTCGTGACATGGGGTAGTTTGCCCAAATTTATTGTATAGTTTCAGATGGGTTTTATGTTACAACATACATAATAAGTTTAAGAGAGGAAATTTGATTTTTCCAGTTGGAAAGGATGGTGATCCGAAGAAGGAATAAAGGTTGTGTCCCTTTTATTTATAAGGAGGGTAGTTACGAACCTCCCTCTCCTTGTAGATTGCAAGGAGACTTGTGGCATAGGAAGTTGAAAGCGTCGGACAGGTTGTTCAATCACCAGACGTTGGCAAGTGCGAGGAAAAGTGTTTATTATGAGCCAAATCCGTAAGTTGAAATTTTAATGATGAAGTAGAAGTTTTTGCGGGTTTTTTGTTGAAGAAATTCTAGAAAAGCATTACAAACTTTTGCGTGTTCGTTCATAATATAATATTATCGTACAAAACTACAAATAATTAAGTGCAACGTTTCGACACTGTAAAGGTATATCTAAAAAACTCTATAGGTTTTCACTCCCAGTCTCTGAAACAGAAATATTTAAAAAAATTTTAATTGAGATGAAGTGCTCCTGTGAGAATCTTTGCACTTATTGTCAGGAGCAAATTGTAAAGGTATACTTTATACGGTTTTACGCTCTAAAGTCACACGCTTTCAAGAAAAATTTACTTTTATGTTTGACAAACATGGTAAATACATAACATAATACGATCCATAAAGGATGAAGGTTGATGCAGAACGAGGTACCCTACTATTTTTTCGAATAATACCAAAGCTCAGGGAAAAACCTCAGTAGAAAAAACCCTGTAGTCCCGTTCCAACAAATATAACACTTGAAAACTATTTGAATATTGAAGTATTTCTTTTTAATTGAGTCCAACCAATAACCTACGGATTTCTGAATCTGAAACGAAAAAATCGAAGCAGGAAAAAGGAACAGAAAAATAAAATGATTGAAACTCTATTAAATCGATTTAAAATTAACAATCCAATTCAAAAACGACTCTGTAACTTCATGTATAGCCCTTAAACCATCCTGAAATTCAAATATTGGACAATTATTTATCAGATGTTCTCCGCATTCGCAACTAGGACTCTCAACTGAATTCCACTTGAAAAGCATGCTATTACAACGACCATATTCAATTGGAATGTTGAAAAGGAGAATCTTTATATTTCCATAACAGGATATCCGCATTGAGTGAAATTTCTCTTTTTAATGTAAACTTACATACTGAATTTTCATGGAAAATTTTGTGGTCATAGTGTTGACAGAACCATAGAAAATTCAATTGGAATATTGAAAGAAGAATCTATATATTTCCATAACAGAATATCCGGTTCAAGCGAAACTCATTTTGTGAATGAAAACTGATAGATAGCTCGATGCCATATTCAATGTTCATGCAAAATTTCAGGAGGATCGCATCATCAGAACCATAGAATTTAATTCCTTTAAATTCATATTTAGGTACATATTCATTTTCTGCATAATCTCCAGAATATAATTCCGATTATGCTGAGATACTGCATTTTTATAAAAAAATATATTAATCTCGAATCCCATATTTGCAAATGTAAATTTGAACAGTGTTGTAAAAGTTGGTGAGTAAATCTGTTGTGCAAATTCAATATCTCCGCCACTATTATCATTGACAATATATGATCAAAAACTCAATTCTGTTACTCAAACGGTTCCTGAAATATTAGCATAAAAATGAAAAAAAATATTTGTTTTTGACATCCTATATCTTCCTGTATTTCTGAAACGAAGACACGGAGGAAAAATGGGATAGAAAAGAAAGATTTATTTTTTCCTGAGAGATCTACTGTTGGCCGTTGATACACTTCGGAACACCCTGCAGATCTCGTTGAGCCTTATCTATTGAAGGTGTTATCAGTCTCTTTCTTGCCTTTGATCTGAGAGTGTCCCACTATAGGTATTCTGAATACAAGGCTAATATTACAAGAAATTTCGAAATGCTATAACGAAAACGCTAAATCCGCAAAAAACTTCTAATAAAGAACTTTCGTTATACAGAAAATTTGTTTCTATTGTGGGCATGTCGCAGTAGACTTCACTGATATATTTAGGTTTATCATTCAAACTTAAACATTTTCGCACAACTTTTCACACTAGCGTAGTGGTTAGATTGAAACCAAACAGCCAGGGGTGTATTTAAAACTGATTCAGAAGGATCTCTCTGCCCGCCGTAATGATTTAGTTTAAGGTTGGAATTTATCACGTACGTCCGGAAAAATTTCGGAAAAAACCCACCCTTATATCTTCTTACCAATACCCATTCAAAGAGTGATGTTCTTTGAATGTTTCGTTATAGAGAGAATTTACTTCGTTTTAGAGGGTGTTTTTAACATGGAATTTGGATTCAATGTGCAATATCTTGAACGAAATTCGTTATACAGAGAAATTCGTTACACGGACGTTCGCTATTGTTCCACTGTACTTTTTTCTTCATGAAGAAACTCGCTAACGCATCTTACACCAACTCAGTTGTCTTCTAAATAAAAATAACAATACAAACTGGACCAAACCCAAAATCACCATTAATTATTGTAAACATATAATGTAAACTATTATAAATATGGCTATACTAGGTATAGTAACCATGAAATGTATATACAATTAACATAAATGAATGACATGTAACTTTCATGTAAAAACCAAAGACCCAATAAATGTTTTGATTGAGTTGTCTTCTAAAGAAACGCACGTGATCTGATCAAATGTTGAACATTTTATTTTCAGAAATCTAATACCCCGAGACGATCTGGACTACATCTTGGCATCGAGCTATCTCCACAACGAAGATTCTTTCGTCGAACCCATAGATCCTCTGCTTCAGGCCGAGACTTTGGGCCAAGACACTTTCCGACGCTTGAGGAACACCATAGACATTCATCCCCAGCAACAACTCCAAGACGTTTTTGCTGCAAAGGCCACTGTTGGTAAATTCTTAACAGCTGGGAGTGTAGATGGATACGCGAAAAAACCAGAGTGTATACCTTACAAATATCACGAGGTGAGTGTTCAGCTAAAGACTACCTTTCTGCACTGCGACCAATGAGGTCTTTTGTCATTATCAAAGACACGACTCTAGGACGTCGCATACATGAAATAAGTGGTTATCCGCTTGAAAATGATTATTATCAATTTCAAGCGGATAACCGGTTAACATTTTGGTTAACCAATTGCTTTCAAGCGGTTTTGGTTATTTTTGGTTCAAAGTAAAGACGTCATGAATTAGCATTCAACCTCATTGAGTTATTATTGGTTATTCGTTTGAAATTGATTAATGTGTAAGTTATTGAATAACTAATTTTTTATTTTTTCGACAGTCCCATCCTGGTTCTGATTGGAGGCATTACCAGCTACAAACACCCAATGAACATAAAATTGATGAATTCTTCACATCATGCACCACAGACCAACGCAGGTTACTCCAGACAAGACGCTGATGGTACATTCTTCCAGTATTGATGAAATCCATTATCTACAGTCGTATGAAATTCGAGAAATGTTCGATATTCTTTTATTTACGAATGCTTCGAAGTGAAAAATAATAGAATGAAGAATAAATTGAATATTATGACGGGACATATGGAAATACTCCTACACTTTTATTCTAATATTCTAGTGTACCTATGTTAATGCTGTGGCAACATTTGAACTGATATGAAGTATGTGTCTTCGAGTTAGCAAACGATTGAAATTATCTATTCATTTGAAATAAAAAGAACTGTATAAATTGTTGTTATTCAGTCCTTTGAACATCCCATTTTGAATATTTAATCCTAATGTGTGCCACCTTTAACTATCTACCAATAGGTTTATGGTTTATGGCATATTCCACTGTGTACCTCATAGACTTAAAAGAATGGACAGGACGTGTGAGAGAGAACATTGACTTCAGACAAGGATAGAGTAATATTAGAGGCTAGAGCGGTGCACAGAACATAAAATAAAAACATTGGATCGTAGATATCTACGCATTAGATATTTTTATGTTCTGTGATTTTTCCAATATTAAGAGAAAGAGATAATGTGAAGGATGGAGAGATATTAGTTTATTTTAGTCTATGCACCACACTAATATTACTCCATCTGGTTGATGTCACTGCGAATTGTTCCTGTGCGACTTTGGCTATTTGGTAACAGCACAAAAGTATCCAAAAGCGTTTTTTGTAGAGATTTTTGTGAAATCAACGAAAACTTGAATCACATGCGAAAAAAGCGATATTTCAACGAGAGCGGTTCGATTCATACTGTCTTCTTACATGTGCGTTTTAACTCTTACGCACATGCGTATCTCAAAACATATAGTGAACGCAACTCGTTGGTATGATATATAAAAATGTGTCCAATAAAATATCGAAAAATGAAAAGGTCATATATATCAAACCCATTCGAATTGAAACAACAAAAAAAAATATTTGAATTCTTTCGAGTACGAAACATACTCCCCCCCCAAAGGCGAATGAAATGAACCTTTGAAAGTTCAAAGAAAATACTTAGTTTAAGAAAAAAAAAAACTTATATATGCGCACATATACATATACACATATCTTTTTAGCCAAAAAAAAAAGAGAGAGCGAGGGAAAGAGAAAAAAAAAATTGGGAATCTTTTTCCCCAAACACCACAAAATTCCCATGAAAGAATGAACCTATTCATACCATCAGGTAAAAAAAAAATTATTTCCACAGCAATTGTTCAGCAGATATCGTATTATTCAATTGGCAATGGACTCAACTTTCTAAGAGGCCGTTTAATAATACCAGATTTTGTTCTAACATCCGCAACTCTTGCCACTCCATCAACCCCAGGAGAGAAAGCAATAATCCGACCCATTTCCCATTTCAAAGGAGGCAAATTATCATCTTTAATCAAAACAAGCGCGCCTTCTTTAGGCATATGAGCAGTTTTCAACCATTTACCCCTTTGCTGCAACGTGTGCAAATATTCATTCTTCCATCTACGCCAGAAATGCTGATGCATTTGTTGAACTAGATGCCATCTTTTCAAACAATTCATATTTTTATTTTCATAATAATCATCTGGGACCGCACTCAATGGTTCCAATGTTAAGAAATGTCCCGGTGTTAAAACCGACAAATCACTAGGATCTGAACTGATTGGAGTGAGAGGTCGTGAATTAAGCACTGCTTCAATTTGTACAAGCAGGGTGTAAAATTCTTCATAACTTAAAATTTGTGCCCCCATAACTCTTTTAAGATGAGTTTTTACAGAGCGTACCCCAGCCTCCCACAAACCTCCCATATGTGGAGCACTGCCAGGTAAAAAATGGTGGGTAATCATTTCATTTTCAGCACATTTTTTCAATAAATTAGTGAGCTCTCTACTAGCCCCAACAAAATTACTACCGCGATCCGAATACAAGTGAGCGCATCTTCCTCGCCGCGATACAAATCTGCGCAGAGCAGCTATAAATGCATCGGTACTCATATCAGAAGCTAGTTCCAAATGAACTGCTTTTGTAGACATACATACAAATACACATACATATGATTTTAGTGTTTTAACACCACGGTGCTTATTCATACATATGTGAAAGGGGCCACAAAAGTCTACCCCTGCATGCGAAAATGTTTTGGCGGGAGATATTCTGAAATTAGGCAAATTTCCCATAATTGGTTGAGATAGAATAGGATTATTTTTCCAACATTTAATACATTTATTAACAACTGAACGTATAGCTCTACGAGCCGACAAAATCCAGAACTGCTGAGCAATCAAGAACTGCAAGGTGCCTACACCTGCATGTAGATATTTTTTATGAAAAAATTCAATGAGTAATTCGACGAATCGACACTTTTGCGGAAGCAATATCGGATGCCTTTTATCGTACGATAAATTTGAGTAGGTAAGCCTACCCCCTACTCTTATCACACCCTCATTATCAATAAAAGCATTTAATTTTTTAAAAGTTTTCGGAAAGATTTTAGTTTCTAAAATTTCATTGAAATTAATTACTTGAGTTCGTTTGGCCATAACCACGGAAGCTCTGTTTAATTCGAAAAGCGAAATGGCCTTACCATTTTTATGGTTATTGGAAGTATGATAAGTGAAACGCAAAATATAACATAACACCCGTTGAATGAAAGAGAAATTTGAATGTTCTGTCAGTAAATTGTCGATAAAATTCGTTGGGTTTGGGTTTACCGATACCAAAACCAACTTGCGAATTTCTTCTTGAGTCGAGAAATTCTTTCTGTTCGAATAATCAATATTCGATTGCAAAAACCTAGGCCCCTGGAACCATAGTTCGTTGAAAACTATCTCTGATGGAAACAGACCTCGTGATGCCAAGTCTGCAGGATTTTCACCAGATTTTACATGCGACCAGTGAGAAAAAGGAAGTCGTTCGTGTATGAAAGAAACTCTATTTCCAACAAAAGTTTGCCATCTATGAGGCGATGAGTTCAGCCACGCGAGTACAATTTCTGAGTCTGTATACGCATTGATTGAATGAAAATTTACTTTATCCTTGAAAATCTTCAAAATCCATTCCATAACTTTAGTTAAAAGCACTGATCCACATAATTCTAAACGAGGAATAGAAATTTTTTTGGAACAAGGAGCAACCTTCGACTTTCCGCAAAGAAAAAATATTTTTATATTTTTATCATCAGCGTCTACTATTCTACAGTAGACGACAGCACCATAGCCGCGTTCACTAGCGTCGCAAAATCCATACAACTCAACGCGACCATCATTCTGAGGAATCTGTATTAGACGCGAAATTCTTATTTCTGATAATGATTTCAACTCATTTTTGTACTTTTTCCAAGTACGTAGTATTTCATTGGGTGGCAACTCGTCCCATGTTAAGCCTGCCATCCACATTTTTTGAATAAGTGACTTACATAAAAAAGTTATTGGCGCTAAAAACCCGAGAGGATCGAATATTCTTGCTAATTCAGATAAAATTATACGTTTTGAACAACTTCGTTCAGCTATTTCGACATTGAATTGAAAACAATCATTTTTTGGCTCCCAAATTAGTCCCAAAACCTTAACAGAAATAACGTTATCTTTATTATCCAGAGTGCGTTTCAGAGGTAATATGATCTTTCGGTAAAGTGCTCAAAAATTCTTGGTTATTACTAGACCATTTGCGCAAATGAAATCCACCTTTCAGTAAAATTTCATTCAATTCATCTTTCAATTTTAAAGCATCTTCCAACGAATTGCTACCTGTACAAACGTCATCTATATACGTATCCTCCAACAAAGCATTGGAAGCAAGAGGAACATTTTGACCTTCGTCCTTTATTAATTGGCGAAGAACTCGCAATGCAAGAAACGGTGCACAATTGACACCAAAACATAACGTTTTTATGCGCAAATCTAATATATCATCTCGCGGGGAAAAGCGAAACACTAAGCGCTGATAATCTATTTGTGCTGGATCAACTAAAACTTGTCTATACATTTGCTTTATGTCTGCTGTGAAACAAACTGTATGTAAACGAAAGTTCAATAAAATTGTAGCGATGTCATTTTGTAACTTGGTACCTACATACAATACATCATTCAGGGACCTATTATTTGGCATTTTTGCTGAAGCATTGAAAACTATTCTCAGTTTAGTAGTAGCGTGATCTGGGCGTAAAACTGCGTGATGCGGTAAATAAAAAAATTCATATTCTTTTGAGGAACTTCGACCACCTCCATTTGATTCAAGTCAATATACTCTTGAATTACAGCACAGTATTGCTGATGAAGTGCGGGTTGGCGAAGGAGACGACGTTCTAGTGATAAAAAACGTTGAAGAGCTATAGTTCGACTTTCAGGGAAGCCTGCATTTAATTCTTTAAATGGCAACGGAACTACATACCGTCCAGATGTAATACGATAAAAACTTTTCTTGAAAATAATTTCACATTCACTTTCGTCGGGAACATTCGCGATTGTTGGTACAGTTTCAATTTCAAAAAAGTTTCGCAGAGTATTATCCAAATTATTTTCGGATAACGTTATATTGAAAGAATGAGCGTTTAACTGAACAGGTTTTGTGTCGACTTTACCTAATAAAACATAACCAAAAATAGTGCGAAGTGCGTTAGGACCTCCGTCCTTGCCTAAAATAAGATGATTCGCCAAAAGATTCGCGAATATATCAGCGCCGAGTAAAATATTAACTTCATTAGGAACAAAATATTGGGGATCAGCCAATTCAAGATCATGCAAATATGTCCAAGACGCGTGATCCAGCGGAGAAGCGGGAATTTTACTACATATCTTTTGAAGTATCACAGCGTCTACAGTAAAAATTACATCTGATATTCCTACAGGTCTGACAAAAATTTGAACAATACCTTTGTTGGGTATTTGCGTATTTCCGATACCATTTATCACCGAGGAAGAAACTACCTTCGAAATATTCAATGCGTTGAAACATTTCTGAGAAATAATAGATATTTCGGAACCTGAATCTAACAATGCACGAAATTTTTTAAATGAACCATCATTTGTTTGCAATTCGACGATTGCAGTACCCAATACAACGCGAGATTGTTGTGGAGCGCAAGCGGTGAAAGAGTTCTCGACGGATGGCATCGAAGTGGGAGAAATCAGCGAACCAGGATCGGGTATTATCGTTTCATTCCGGTTTTGGTTGCAAATAATTATTTCATTAGCGTTTTCCGATGTCGGAAATTGTACGTTTTCATTTTCAAAATGAAGCGTTGTGTGGTGTTTCTTACTACCGCATTTTCGACAGGAAGAAATAGATTTACATTTATTTAGAACATGCATACCACTCAAACAGGCAAAGCATAAATTATGGCTTTTACAAAATGCGTATCTTTCACGAGGAGTTTTCTTTATATATTGCGAACAAGTATAAATTGAATGATTATTATCTGAACAAACTAAGCACTGCGGCTTTTTAGCATCTTGACGTGCTAGAAAACTGTTCGACGCTTTTCCAGAGAGCACAGGCTTATTTTTTAAGATTGGTTTTGATTACTGTTACCACCTGCGACATTACTCAAACCATTACAATGGCGCTCCAAAAATCAAACAAAATTATATATTCTGGGATTGATGTAGAACCGTGTTCCCTCTCAAAAGCTCGTGCAGTTTCAGGATCTAAGCGAGACAATAGCATATGAGTCAGAACAAAGTCGCAAGATATATCAACGTTCATGTTTTTTAAACTTTGCAAATTTATCGAGAATGTATCCAGTAATTTACGCAGTAAATATGGATTTTCAGATTTCAACGGAGCAAAATTTTCAATTGGTAACCAATATGCTCGAGCCTGAGCCCGTGGGTTTGTATAGCGCTTAACTAATGTATCATACGCTGACAGATAATTTTCAGTTGTTGCTTTTAAATGTTTTATAAGATCTAACGGAGTACCAGTTAAAGAGGAAATCAAATAATTGAATTTTTCAACAGGTTTCAAACTCGAATTGGAATGAACTAATGCGTCGAACATATCCTTAAAAGCAGGAAAATCACGAATATCGCCAGAAAATTTATGCAAGTCAATTCGAGGTAATTTTACATGCGGTAAATCAGAACTTGATCTATCTAGCGGTGAAACAGTTGAAGTCAAAGGTGACATTGCGTCAAATTCAAATAATTCGGCATAAATAGCTTTAATATCATAAAACATCTCTAAAAAAACTGCCATTTAAGAGCGTCCTCTACATGCAAATCAGCATCTTTATCTGTTGATAAAAGCGAGAGAATTGCACCATGAAACTTTTGAAATTCTTCATTCAAAACTTCGAGAGATGGGTACCGTACCTTAAATCTAGTGTGCGATTTCACATCCTTTCTTGCAAGAATGGCTAAATCATTGATTATTTTTATCTCATTAATACAACTCAATCTTAGAGCGATCTGCTTGCGCAATTTATCAGACATTTTCTAATATAAATTTTTGTATTACTTATAGGTATTCAAAATACGTGCCTCTGATCAAGTTAACCCCAAAAACCAGTTTCAGAACAAGAAAGTAAACAATGCAATGAAATGCGCAAACAATGAAATTGAAAACTACAGAGTTTAATGATAACGGCTGAACATGTGCATATGTTTGAGAACGATATCATGAAATATCAATATGGCTAATATATTAAATGAAATTATTTCAGAAAACGTAATATGGAAATTTTGAAAATTTTGTGGCAATTTTGGGGTGAAATTCTGATATGAATGTATTTTTCGAATGGAAATTTAATTTAAAGATGATATGCGGTGTAACGATGCGAGAATGAGCACTTATAACAGACTCCGAGAACGAGAAAAAAATTCAATTTTGAAAAAATTGAGAAATTTCGACCAAAATCGAAAGGAAAAAAGGGCTTTAATATCCGGCTCGAAGGACCATGTTAAAAGCTCAGATTTTATTCAGCTTTAATTGTTGAATATTTAAATTTGCCGGAGAGATGTTAAATGGACTGATGTCCTTTTTTCCTTCCAAAATTAGTCGTGAATAATGCGAGATATATGACCCTTCACAATGTAGCTATTAAAATTTCACTTATAGATGAAATAGAAAGAAATGACCAACGAATCACACTCACTTACCCTTGTGATTGATGGTGCTGCTTCTTGAAGGGCCCTTCTTCTGGTGGTTGATGTCACTGCGAATTGTTCCTGTGCGACTTGGCTATTTGGTAACAGCACAAAAGTATCCAAAAGCGTTTTTTGTAGAGATTTTTGTGAAATCAACGAAAACTTGAATCACATGCGAAAAAAGCGATATTTCAACGAGAGCGGTTCGATTCATACTGTCTTCTTACATGTGCGTTTTAACTCTTACGCACATGCGTATCTCGAAACATATAGTGAACGCAACTCGTTGGTATGATATATAAAAATGTGTCCAATAAAATATCGAAAAATGAAAAGGTCATATATATCAAACCCATTCGAATTGAAACAACAAAAAAAAATATTTGAATTCTTTCGAGTACGAAACACCATCCGTCACATTACCTCTCTCTCTCTATGTTGGGGGCACAAAACTTAGTGTGAAAGTCACGTGACGCCCTGTCCATTCTTTTCTATGTCTATGGTGTACCTATATAAAATTTTAGGTTATGTTGTTTATTTTCTTGTCAGATTGATACGCAATGTTGTCAATATTGCAGAGTTCTCTGATAACTAGCAAGCTTGTCGGGCGAGGCCGGGTACATTCGGCAACGTTGACTTTATTTTACGTTATGATAGCAAATACTTCCAACTTCAGATGAATAAAGAAACGCCTACTATGCGCTCAACCTTTCGTGAACGGACTATAGGTATATTGTCTGTCTTAGACTTTAGTCTAAAGGCGTTTTCGGATACTTACTCGGGTTAACTCGATCCCTAACCTTGGCGTTCGTTTACCTACCCCGAACATCCAACCCGTGTTCGGAAAGTACGGGGTTATTAACTCGATCACTGACCCAGGTTGATTTATCGTAACCCTACTCGAGAGTAGGGTTCTGGAGGCACCGCATGCGCACTGCAGTTCAATTTTGTATTTGAAAAAAGCGGAATAAGTCTTCTACTCCTTTCTAAATAATTTCATATATTCTATTCCCAAAAATTATGGAAAGAGAAGAGAATTTGGCTCATTGTAAAATGAGTGGTTTCTTGAGCCGAGAAAATAATGTGCAACAACTTCTTCATAACTTCGTATGCAGATCTTTCTGCGTAAAAGCTGAAGCCTTTTTTACTTCTTTAATATAGGTAGGTACTCGAAGATAACATTGAACAAGACCACCAGAGAAATATTTTACAGAAGTCAATAAATCCTGCAAAGCTAAAGGAAATAAGTGAATAAATTGGAACTGAAAAAATAAATTCTCTACTTCTCAAGCATAGGTAGTCAAAAATGTAATTAAACATGGAAGGGCACACGAGAAATTATAAGAATATTCAACAGAAGCTCATAATGCAAGCATATCTAGAGACAATCCGAGAATAGACTGGGATCGAAAAATAAATTCATTATTTGTTTGGTTATGTTATTGATACGACTGTCACTTCAAATCCTAAACCTGATGTGTTCGTAAACACTGAACCCGGTCCGAGACCCGAGTAGATCCGTCACGTGACTCGATGATCGAGTTAGTAACCCTGAGTAAGTTTCCGAAAACGCCTTAAGTGGTCTGTACTCAACAATCGACATTGTTAGTTCTACTGGAATAGGGTGAAAAAAACACTTGAAAAATAGTATATAATCATTAAGTTTAAATAGAAACTCAATGATACTATGCAGCGGGCCCTTTTATTACATCAATTAAAGCAATTTTTATTACAAAACATTATAATGATAATTTTTACAAAAATTTCCCATGTGTCAACTAGAATTTTTTCCCACTTGTAATAGAAGGGCCCCGTCACGGTCGCTAAATGCATAAATCTTCATGAAATAAAGAGTGTTTTTTTAGAGGTATAGAATTTTAAATTGCAATTACAACGATGGATTATTCGATTGACATGAATTTTAATTATCGAAAGATAATCTTGTGGCATTACATTTTAAATATGATTTCTGGCATATGACCGCCACTGCTGAATCGGATGTAGTCCAATTTCGATTACTTTTTCCAACATTTTTGGCCGTACCTATATCGGCAATAACACGGCGAATGTTGTCTTCCAAATGGTCAAGCGTTTGTGGCTTATCCGAATAGACCAATGACTTTACATAGCCCCACAGAAAGTAGTCTAGCGGTGTTAAATCACAAGATCTTGGAGGCCAATTCACAGGTCCAAACGTGAAATTAGGCGGTCACCGAACGTGTCTTTCAATAATCGATTGTGGTACGAGCTGTGTGACATGTTGCACCGTCTTGTTGGAACCACAGCTCCTGGACATTACAGTTGTTCAATTCAGAAATGAAAAGTTAGTAATCATGGCTCTATACCGATCACCATTGACTGTAACGTTCTGGTTATCATCGTTTTTGAAGAACGGACCAATGATTCCACCAGACCATAAAGCGCACCAAACAGTCAGTTTTTCTCTGGGTGTAACGGTGTTTCGACATACACTTGAGGATTAGCTTCACTCTAAATGCGGCAGTTTTTGTTTGTTGACGTAGCCATTCAACCAGAAGTTTGCTTCATCGCTAAACTAAATTCGCTTATGAAATTCGGGAACAGTACGGCAATCTCGTTTTGGGCCCATTCTACGAATCTACGCCTTGCTTGATGATCGTTTGGCTTCAATTCTTGCACGATTTGGATTTTGTAAGCACGCAAACCAAGATCCTTCCGCAAAATTTCCATAAAGTGGATGGACACAGATCCAATTCCTGTGCTCGATGGCGGATGGACTCATTGGTAAACGTGGTGCGAATACGTTCCATGGTTAATCGAATTAACTGCTCTGATGGACGATTTTGTCGACGATAAAATGGACGTAGTGCGCGATACGTATTCCGCACAAAATCATTATTTTAGAAATAAAATTGCACTATTTGCAAGAGTTGTTCAGGCGTGAGTCTATTCATGATGAATTAAACCAAACCAACTGAGAATTAATCACTATACAGCTGTTAAATCGTCGCCATCTTGAACAGTATTGACAACTTAAAGTTCTATACCTCGAAAAAATACCTTCATATTCCATTCCATAAGGTATAGTATGCTACCAGGGCCGTAACTAAAGATGAATTTAAGGTAGGGCAATGGATGTAACGGATAGGGCAGAGTAAAAAAATTTACTCGATGTGATCTGATGAATCAATATCAAAATATTTATTTCTTCAGGTTTATTTTTTCTCTTAATCTATTGTGATTAGGTAATGTTATAATGATTAGAAAAATCTTGCTGAAAACAGCTGAATCCTTCGATTTGCCATGTTATTAAATATATGAAGAACAATTCATTCAAATCAACTGACTTAGTTCTTTTTTTCAAAGGCCAGAAATACCATATCTGCCATTCTTTCATGGCTCATTGACAGCCTCTGAGGTCTATTGATTGCAGTCAACGTTGAAAAAGTAGATTCACAAACAGAATTAATACATGAGGTGCTTCTGAAAATGCAGCGTGTTGTCTATACACAATCACAATGGTGTACTCTATTGAATTAGTTCGCAATCTTTAACGTGAATTAACGGAATTGCTTTGCGAGTTATAATTTCATTTCTCACGTCACATTATGAAAAAACATTTTCCTTAGAATATTATTTGAATTATTCATAGAGATAGAATAGAGAAGAGACGCTATGACATACAATTGTGTAAGGAAAAATGGAACCACTGGGCGGGGCTTAGTCAAGGACCAATATGGCGGAAAGTTCAGGGTTGAATTAAGTTGCCAGTTTTTTCTGTTCACAAATTTCACCCAAAAAATAGGACGTCTTGGGTCTTTAGAAAACCTGTTCAAATAAGGTCAACTGAATATCAAATAAACAATTCTTCTTCAGGCGATAAAATACACATATTTGAAAAAATGTCGATTGCGGATCTGTTCAATACTCATTCCTACCTGTGATATGCTTTTCCTTTAATTTTCTTCTTATCTATCTCGTCCCTGCTTGAACAAAGCTATACAGCACACGATACCATTTTATTATTTTTTATTAAGCACAAGAAATCTCAATTTAACTTGAAAAGGTACAAAATCACTATTTTTAGAAAAATTCAATGATTGTCAAAATTCGACGAATACTGGCAGTAATATGGCGGATCTGTTACCACTTTTATTTCATTGATAGCAACTCTATACTATTCTATCTCTATGGAATTATTACTATTTTTTAAGGTAGGGCATTGGAAATTAAAGGTTCGTTGCCCCCCCTAGCTACGGCCCTGTATGCTACTTGCGTATAATGGCTATTATTCGTTCGGTGATTTAGGCTCTTGCCTTCGGCTCGTAGCCTTAACTTCACCTCGTGCATAATAGCTATCATTATACGCTCGTTGCATAATATACCATTAATTAAAGTTCATACTGGAAATAGTTACCTTTCAACATTCATGCCCTACAAGCAGTCATCAATCCAATGATCATTATTCCCACTGCAATGAGTTCTCCACACAGTCCACGCTGAAAACCCATTGTTCGTTTTTTATTAACCCGGTACATGTGTCTTGCACATTCAATGTCGTCCCTGATGTCATCATCAAGTGATTCTCCGCAGATGAGGTCACAAAGACCTCCAGGTCCACCCAACTTAGAACACCACCACGGATCAGATATTTGAAGGATTCCAAAAGCTGTTGATGTTGGATTCACTGCTTTGGTGTTAAAGTGAGACTCGTAATTGGCAATACAAGTCCATGAACCTGAAAAGTTTTCATTTTTATTATACAGGGCGTTTCAGAAAACATTTTTTGGATATTCATTTTTAGATGATTTCACGACATAAAGTTCCTATGAACTGTGCGTCTCTAACGTATTGTTTCAGGGTGTGAAGTTTAAAAAAAATTGGTTTTTCGGAAATATTTTCCACACCCCACTCTAGTTCTGTAAGATTTTTGGTACGCTATGAGAACACATCAAAACACAATTTTAAATTTCTTAAATTCAAAATTATTTTTAATTTTCACAGGTGGCGTCCGTATAGACTTCTGTCCGAATGAATTTTGTGAAAATGTTACGCCAATGTTTTTTTCAAATTTGAAATTATTTCCGTAATCACCATATTTTACAATAAGTATCATAAGTTCTATCTGTGGTGGATAATTTCTGAGATAAAAAATAAAATGCTATTTCATCTAAGAGAATTACGATATTCTTTGATTACTTCCGAAATCTTCTGGAAACATATTGATTTGAGGAGGCTCAGTGCCAGAAGATTTTCTTCTGATGGTAGGTCCATTCGAATGTACATGTCAAAGTAAACTTAAGGGTTTTCTAATAAGAGGTGTTATTTTGATATTCAAAGAAAAATGCCATTTTTCAATATAAATGATCGGGTGTTTATTTCATTATAAAGAAGAAGCTATGTCGTTAATAGTGGAAAATAACATCAGGCAAATGACCACCGCGACCACGCTTACAGGACCATATCCTTTTAATGGAATTTTCCATAACCAAATCGCAAAGTGGCTTCCCTATGTCCTCGATAGCCTCACGAATTCCATCTTTGAGGTCTTGAATCGACCCTGGGCTATTGGCGTAGACCTTCTCTTTCACGTAGCCCCAAAGGAAGAAGTCGCAAGGTGTTAAATCACAAGATCTCGGTGGCCAATTGTGATCACCTCTTCGAGAGATAACACGGTCCGGTAACTTTTCCTTCAAAAGATCAATGGTTTATTTGCTTGTATGGCAAGTAGCCACGTCTCGTTGAAAGTAAACGTTGTCCAGATCAATATTATCCAATTTCAGCCATAAAAAAAACATTAATCATCTCTCGATAGCGCAATCCATTCACAGTAACTGTTGCTCCAGCCTTATTTTCGAAAAAGTAAGGTCCAATGACTCTGCCGGACCATAAACCGCACCAAACAGTCACACGTTGAGGACAAAGATTAAGGAGATTCGTCGTCTCTTATCTTTGGTTGAGGATAGAGAGGCTTTTCAAATAACTCTTGGGTTTTCCGAGTCCCAGATTCGGCCTCTCTAAGCAAAATTGCTTGTTGACGAAGCCACTGAGGTGGAATGGGTCTTTCATCACTCAAGGTGATTTTTCGATGAAATTCCGGATCATTTTTATGCATTTCAACGACCCAATCAGCAAAGACTAGACGTTGATGATCGGCCGGATTGAGTTCTTGTGTTAACTGAAATTTATAAGCTTTAAGACCCAAATCTTCATGCAAAATACGGTGTAATGACGTTTATCATGGAATGCCTAATTCCAAAGAACGACGAGAAATGGACCAACCTAGGTTTTCTTCAACACTTTCGGCTACAGCAGCAATATTCTCGGCTGTTTTAATGATTTACTATCATTAAGAAATTCATATCAACGAAATCTACTCACCCAATTGATCTCGGGGGACACCGAGAGATTGGAGCCTCCAGACGAATTCACATCTATTATAAACTTTGCTCTCAACTTCTAGGTAGAAATTTGAAGAAGAAAAATGAGGAGTAAAAAGCACTTGCAAGCTCCCATGGTGGTTATTATTTTATTAGATCAATTTCATCACGATAATAAGTATATTTTATATACATCACATGAGTACTCCAGATAATTCTTCCAACACTGCAAAATCATCAGATTAATTCGAGATAAAATTAAAATAATTTGGGGATATATTATACGGGGTGTTAGAATAAATGCGACATACTTCAGGATGTTAACTGTCGTCCAAAAATGACTTTCCAAAATCGTTTCTGCCTGAAAGCTGTGTTGAACACATGAGGATATTAAATCATTAATCAATTAGATTTTAAGCTCTTTCGCTTTCGAAACATATTATCATTGTCTAAGGAATATTTATAATTATTTATTATTCTTTATTTAAATGATTAAACAATGATATGATTGGAATTGAATTTTAAAATTGAAAAAGATCTTGAGTTTATTTGGGGTTACTGCCATAATCATTGGTCTGAAGGAAATGATTTGGCTGATTTGAAGGAACATACTATCATTGTTTAAACAATGATACTATACGTATTCTTTCAACTGATTCCTTTCTATCAGTTCCTTATTGAACTTGATTGTTTTGTATATCTATTGGAATATAAGATATTTCTAATATTTATTCATTTATTTAATGACCAAATTTAACTTTTAAAAAGGATCAATTCTTAGGCTAAGATCAATTTCAATGAATAAAGCAAAATTTGATGAATTTTTTGTATACAGTTCAGGTCATTTATAATTTTAAGTCTGAACTATTACTATTTGAATTTCTTGTGGACGAAGAAACCTACTGCAGTCACCTGTTCTTTCCATAGAAACCCGATAGATGGCGGTATCTGGAGGTTCTCATTACAGGGCGCTGTATCACTAATCAACAGATGCCTCCATCTATTGTTGAGCAGACGAAGCAACGTATGACTGCAGTAGGTTTCTTTCTCCAAAAGAATATAAAACGAAAATAGTTCAGGCATAAAATTATAGATGTCGAGAACTGTACTCAAAAACCATCGAACTGGTTTTATTGATTATGATATAAATATATTTTATGTTCTGTTCCTCTATGACAGAACCAGTGTTACCACCTTTGGTAGATTTCTACTTTTTTGGTAGATTTTCGGCGATTTGTGGTAGTCGATTTTCTTCAGTAGATTTTTGGTAGTTTTTCAGTAGATTTGTCTTTTCCTTCAAATTTATAATTTATTGTTCAATACCTAGAATGATAGACATATACTTCGGAACCAAGAGCCATGTAATCGACATCATATGTCATTTTCAATTGTTTTGGGGCCGATTTTTGAATTATGTCGTGTTCGCTAATCGACAAATGTATAATTCAAGAATCGACCCCCTGATTTGCGCCTGCGCTATACCTGCAATTTAGTTTTTAGTAGATTTTGGTAGATTTCGAAGGAAACTTCGGTAGAATTCAAAATAAAAGGTGGTAACACGGACAGAACCTAAAAATCTTAAGTTACCCGTTCTACTTTGTTTTTGTTGAAATTATCCATATAAAGTTATCTGAAATATCAATATGGAGCAAATTAAAAGAAAAAGAGGCTGTAATTATACAGCGGAAGAAATCAATATATTTTTAGATCTTGTGAAGGAGTAAGTATTCTTATATTTATATGTTCTGTGTATTTATCACGAATATAAGTAAGACTTCGTAATTAAAAGAATCATGTTGGAGATGTGAAAATAATTGTACTCACTAAGTTTGGGTCCCAGATTACGAAAATGATAACGAGAAGTTTGCAATCCTTTTAGTTTTTTTGAAAAAAAATTCCAAAGTTTCAATCAGGTAAGTGAGGTTATACATAGTTCTAGCCAATTTTCCTCTATTTTCTCAATCAATACTCGTTGGAATGTTTTATTTATCATTTCCTGAAAGTATCCTGCAAAATAAAGCCTTCGTTTGGTCGAAATCGAAGATTTTATTAATTGTTTATTATCTTTACGGCAGCCATGATAATTTGCCTTTCGGCGTATTTCGGTTGTCATCGGTCGCGATTTGTGCAACGTTGCCAATGTCTCAAATCGAATAACCAGAACCAGTTACTTTCAAATTATTAGGATGGGATTGGGAAGCCCATTTTTGTTAACTTTTCCAATATTAGTATGAAAGAATTATAAAAGAGTTCGAGTTAGGTTGCTAGGTTAGGTTAGGTTAGCTAAGATAGGAACAGTGCCAAGTATTAATAAGAGTGGGAATCACTCAAAACACTTATTTCACAGTTTCACCCTAAAAAGGCTCGTAGGAAGAGAAATGGCCATTGAATTATGAATGGAATAATTCAAGTGCCATTTCTCTTAATACGGACCAAATCTTTTTTTAAATAAGTGTTTTAGAGTGATTCACACTCGTATTAATACTTGGCACTGTTCCTATCTTAGCTAACCTAACCTAACCTACTCAAGCTATTCTATAATTTCTTTCATACTAACATTAATAGACCTTCTTTTTCCATTTTCTCGGGACATATTAATTTGCCGGAGCTCAAATTGGAATATTATCCCTAGGATTCATATAGCAAATTCACTCTTGCCGAGTGCTTCACAAAAAAAGGGTGTGAAATGAATCATTTCAATTGATAACACATTCTTTAGCCTATTCGTTTTGAGATTGAGATATTTCGTGCTCCTGAGTAACTCAAAAGCTCGAAATACGGCTTGCCATTGGCTGCGCACAAGCACTGGTACAGCTCAGGAGCACGAAATATTTCAAAACGAATACTATACTTGAAACAATATTCGAACTAGTCAACCTAAACTTAACTACAAATTTGAAACATTGGCAACGTTGCGCAATTCGCGCCGGTTGACAGCCCAAGGACAAATTATCATGGCTGTAGTAACAAATATAAACAATTAATAAAATCGTCGATTTCGACCAAACGAAGGCTTTATTTTGCAGGATACTTTCAGGAAATGATAAATAAAACATTTTCAATGAGTAGGGGAAAACCCAGATAGATGCCCCACTTTTTGAATTTGTCTCATATTTTTGAAAATATTGATTTGATATGTGTAATTTCTATGAGTGTAGAAAGCCCCATTGTTTGATTTGGAATACTGAGACTTTTCTCTGACATAGCAATCCCAAATTGCTCAATAATTTGATTTTTGTAGAACCCTTTTTTTGGGGATTGTTGCCTACAAGTATGGATAGTTGCCCCACCATGAAAATACTGGGAGGGATAAATAAATGCCCTTCATACTGTGTGAACCAAAAACCCAACTGAATACAATGAGATTTTCTATGCTTAAAACAGCAACTTTATGTACGTAACATGGATCGAATTAACAACAATTGTGCATTTTTAATTGAATTGCAAAAGCATATATTAAATGAAAAATGGCATTCTTCATATTAACATAAAGCATTATTCGACACATTCATGATAAATTAATTAAATAATAAGTCTCAACAAAAATGATCAGGAATCAAGTTTAAAATCAAAATAACACAATGAATCGAAAATCTGCTAAGAAGATATGGTTTTAGTTTAGATGTCCTAAGGGGCACCTATACCTCAAAAAATCAGGGCAACTATCCTTTTCGATAGGGATAGATGCCCATGAATTTTTTTAATAAATTAAGAAGAAAACAAAAACTATTTGTACTCAGATGTACACTCAATGAAACACTGTATTGGCGTAATGAAAAAAATTAATGAATTTATTACCACTTCAAAAGTTATACAGCGGCAAATACCTACCTCTAAAAGTTTGGCATGTTTGTGAAGTTCGCTGCTGAGATGATCGCACACACTAGCGAAAAACGGCTTCACTTTACAATAACCCTTACAAAACTAAGGTCCAGGGTGACTGTAGCAGCTACTTATAAAATTAATTTTTTGGTACTTGTTTCGGAAGTTAGGTATTTGGAAAATGGGGCATCTATCCAACTGAGGCATCTATCCGGGTTTTACCCTATTGATTGACAAAATAGAGAAAAATTGGCTAGAACTATGTATAACCTCACTTACCTGATTGAAACTTAGGAATTTTTTTTTTCGAAAAAACTAAAAGGGTTGCAGACTTCTCGTTATCATTTTCGTAATCTGGGACTTAACTTAGTAAGTACGATTTTTTTCACATTTCCAGCACTGTTCTTTTAGATCTAAATAATTACCCTTTCAAAGCGAATTCCCCCAAAAATTTTTCTGTTTATTCCATTTCAGATATCAGTGTGCAATTGAAGAAAAAAAGAATGGCAGTATATTCTTAGCCCGGAAGAAGGAGGCTTGGGAGAATATATGCAAGTCGTATAATGCTGTCGCCACGAGTGGCTTCAGAAATGTGGAGCAGTTAAAAACCCTATATGACAATAGGAAACAGAAGGCCAGAAAGTCGCTGGCTGAAAGTAATGTAGGTTTGCCCTTTCACCAGAATGAATTTAATGATAAAATTTGGTCAATAGATAGACAACAAGATATCTAATATAGGGTTGGTTACTGAATGATTGAATAAGAGTTGATTTCTACACTTTAATTATACTTTTTCTATACTTGAGCCTTGTAATGAGTGTAGAAATACGTTTGACAGATTTCACTCTGGCATCCAGAAAAGTTCCATTATCAATTCATTTTCCCATAATAACATGTTATTGCAAGAAAGCTCAATGTAATGCATTGATAAGGGATAAAAAGTATGTGGGCTAGACCAACTAAAGTTTCAGATTTTTATTCGTATTCTGAATCAACAATTCGCTTGCCCAGTTCAAGACTGGTCTAACTCAAAATACAGGGTGTTTCCTAAACATGCGGCAAAAATGATTTTTGAAAACCTCTTTGTTTCGAAGATACAGAGGAAACAAAATTTTAGGTAATAACATTTTATTATGAAAAATTACATGAAAATTTAACTTAACCTACAAAACTGTTGAAAATGACCACCTCTAGCCAGTGTATAGCGATTCATAATAGTCAAAGATAAAATTTTAATTGCTAATACATCACAAAACGAATTCGAATGAAAAACGTGTTTAATCTGTATTCCTTTACCATCTGAACTTATCAATTTTAAGTAAAAAAACTGGCCGTTTTTAGTAATTGGAATGTTGTTAAACAAATTTAAAAATGAATTGTACCTACTTAGTAAACACAGTGCGGTACGCATTTTTATTTAAACTATTTTTAATTTTAAAAATATGAAAAATGTTGTTCGCCCTGTATCTTCGAAACAAAGAGGTTTTTCAAAAATCATCAAAGGACAAAACATGCTTAAAATAGTCCAAGGAACAACCCCCTGAATTTTTGCCGCATGTTTAGGAAACACCCTGTACAGCGATTTCAAGTTTTTAGCATGAATTATCTCCAAATTGCCTCTACTTACTCTGTGCAAGACCGTTTCTCGAAAAACTTAGTGGATCAGATTTCAAACTTGTATATTGCAACCATCGGATATCAATTGAAGAGAAAAGCATAACATTTAATCGGCTCCCCTGAGAAATCGGTTTTTTTTAAATAATCAATTTTTTATTAATTTTAGAAAAAAGAATTTTTAAGGCACATTGCCCCTCTTCGTATTCAGGACGAAGATATACAAACGGCCCTAGAGCATGAAAAATCAGATAAAGTTAGTATTAAAACAGAATTTTGTGTTTATTCTTGTTACTAAATATTGAACTGTTTCAGGGACAATGGTGTAAAACTTCATTAACAGCTCATGACCAGAAAATTCTGGATATCCTTAAGGAACAGGGGACACCATTAGTGAACAGCTGTGATAGTGCAGCAATTTATTTCAGAGGTACTAATAAAAAAAATTTCAACTGAAGCTCATTGTGTACTCAGTAGATATTAGTAATCTATTCTACCTTTTTACAGATATTCCACAGGAAACTATAGATGTAACCCCTCTCGTCAAGTTGGAACCAGAGGAAATACAAGAAAGTAATATCTCTCTTTTCCTTTCTATACAATATACATATCGTAATCTCTCAAATTTCAGCTTTAAATAAGGGACAGCCAGACTTTATAGAATTTTCCGTTTCAGAATGCAATGATTCAGCCCTTCCAGGTCAGTAACATGAAGAAGAATTTTGAGATTTTTTTAATAATATGCAATTTTCACTTTTGAATATATAAAATACAGGGTGTCCAGAAAGGGTATCGGGTATGCGTAAGTTCAATAAAACAAAAAATATTTGTGAACAATGAAGAAGTTTATTGTTTATTATTAACATATGAATTGGAGAATTATTTGAAAAAGATAATGTTATCCAAATGATGACCATTGCGGTGCTGGCACTCTTCTAAACGGGAACGAAGATTGGCGATAACACATTGACACATAGCTATTGATATTGCTGCCATTTCTGACCTGATGTTCTGCTTCATCTGGTTTCGGTTCGTCGGATTATTTTGATAAAACTTTCTTTTAGGGTATCCCTATGCAAAATAGTCAAACGATCTAAGGTCGGGGCTTCTGGGAGGCCAGTTGATGTTACCCCTTCGCGAAATGACTTGTTGAATCGCTGCAGCATTTCGTTCGGAAAATCAGTCGATTAGCATAGTCCGCATCCTTCAATTCTTGAATCAAGTGAATTTTATAGGTTTTTAGATGTAAGTCTTTCTCTACAATCGAAAGTAAAGACGATTTTTAGATGTTCAACGCTTGGCTTCGCTTTCGGATGGATAAAGACGGATTTTGACGAACCGACGCCTCAACTTCTTCAATTGTTTCTTCATCGTGAAGTAAACGAGGACGACCAGAGTTTTGAATTTTATTGTCGCACGTGTATTCTCGAACATCCTGATCCATTTCCTAATGCTATCGTCATTTGGCGCGTGGCGTGTAGATATTCCGCACGATAGAGACGTTGAGCAGTCACTATTGAACCACCATTACGATAATACGCTCATACGCAAAATGCGGGATGCGTTCCGAGTACTGTTCCATCGTGACTAAAACTTCACAAAATGGCGGACGCCACGAACCCCTTCTCGCTCCTTTTAGACGTCCCGTTCTGAATATGGCGCGAAAACAAATACCCGATACCCTTTCTGGACACCCTGTACTATAACAGAGGTTGTGAAAGTTGTTGGATCACATTGTCTGTGTCCAAATATTTCATTATGCAAAAATATTATCTTTTACAGGGCCATCTCAAGTAGAAACCGAAACCAAAAAAAAAATCAAAGAAAATATAAATAATGGTAAATATTACTTAATGTATAATGAGATGAGATCATGAAATCTTATTTTTACAGTTCCTTCAAGAAAACAAAAAAAAAGAAAATTGAAAAAAGGACTTGTGAATCACAAGCAACTGTATTTAAAACAGAAACGCCAGTATGCAAACCTGCAGAAAAGAAAAGTTTTACAGGATATGCGACTGAGGAAGCAAGAATATGTAATGCGCCAAAAGGAGCATGAAATGCTAAAAAAGGAGCATGAATTAAGAATGGCAATTTTGCAGCATGAATGTAACGTAAAGAACATAAACGTGGTAAGATAAATCTAATACTTCTGATTCTGGTTCGAAAACAATAATTTATTGCTGAACCAAGAGAAAACTAAATTGATACTCTTCACAAGATCAAACACTGAAGAAAGAGATAGCATGTACTTAAATCAAAAACAATATAATTTCGTTAATTCAACAAATTTTTTAGGAATATTTATTAACAAAAATTTCAAATGGAATGACCACATAAATTACCTTTGTGACAAGGTCACGCCTTCCATCTATGGTCTGAGAGTTATGTCTAGGTATATCAACAACAAATATCTGAAGATGGTAGAAGCAAAGATGAGATTTGGAATTACATTCTATGGATCAGGAGATATAAAACCACTATTTATACTGCAGAAAAAAAGTGTCCGAATTATTAATAACATGGGATATAATGAAGCTTGCAGAGGCATGTTGACGAAGATGGGAATATTAACAGTATATGCCATATATGTCAAAGAGTGTATACTTCTTGTTAGGGGTAATACAGAACTCTTCAAGAAATATGAGAATAAGAAGGCTTTCTACAAAACAAGGAATACAGATTACATCTAACCAAGATACACTTTGACAATTGAAATTCTCAGTTGACGAGGCAGAAATGCGTAGACTCGTGCGTTGATAAATAAATGCTGAAATGCAGAAAAGCAATTGGAAATTGTGAAAAAGAAATAAGAAAGCAGTCGGTCTAATTTAAGAGACTGATCGTGTTTGATCCACGGATTCACACATTATTAGATAGTTTTCTTAAGTTGTAAAGTGTTATTTTGTCACAATTCTTCAATCAATAAAATGAATTCTGAAAATAATTCGACATATACATGTTGTCTTGCTGATCTCAGTACAACCTCCTTAGGAGCCTTGGCAGTTACCTCTTGGGTGTCCAGGACTCTTTTTCCCATATGCATTGTTCTTAAGCCAGCTAGCATACCATGTGTTTAGCTGTTTCTGCTTCTAATCCTGCAAATCTCGTCTGCTGACATTCTCATATACTGGATGTTACATAATAGTATGTCATAACTAAAGGGGATGCATCTACGTATAATTTCAAGAAATAAAGGCCATATAAACATGGGTCCGCAAGTTTCGTTAAGGAGCTACAGGGTGTTGAAATTTCCAAAAAATTGTTTTTTTCTTCATAATTCCTGCAGTTTTTGAGATATTCAGTCCAAATTTGAAATGCGAGCTATTTTCAACAGCCTTCATCATTGCAGTCTTGAATCTTAACTGAATTCCTGAATTCTACAGGGTGTCTTCTTTTCCGGAGCCACGGCTCCTTTTTCCCTCTAAAACTTTTTTGCGGTACGCCACTGGTCAACATAAAATCAATTTTAGATATCTTCGTTCAATTTAGAAACTTTTTTCACTTTTGTAATTTTTTCGTATCTCTAACCGTTTTCGAGTAAAAAATTATTGAACGATTGCATTTGATCTATACTAATATTATAAAGAGGAGGGATTTGTATGTTTGTGGGTTTGTGTGTTTGTGGCGTTGATACGAGGTAACTCATAAGCTACTTGAACGATTTGAATAATTCTTTCACCCCTAGAATGCTACACTATCACTGAGTAACATAGGCTATACTTTCACCCGGGAAAATTAGGGAAACCTATAACTTCAAAGATATGAGTACCAAAATCAGCTATTTTCAGGTGCGCTGCAAAAACCGTAAGACGTACATGGAAACAATGTATGATGGAAATGTACCTCTTTGAAAGTTCTACAAAAAAGTCCGCGATAGCATACATCTATCTTTCAAGGTTTACTCGGTATCACCTTTTAAAGTTTTCCGAAAGTTTCTCAAAATTATGCATTATTTGGGAGCATTTTTTCATGAATACGCTATTGATCCTTATCCAATTAAATACATCGTTCATACCCAGTATTTAATTTAGAACGAAATTGCCTTTTACATCATTCAATTATGATGAATACATCAAAAGATATGGCAGGTTGATGATGAAATCGCACCAAAATGCGTCTCTGAGGTAGGCACTAGGCGGGTAATGTATTTTGGATTGCCCCGTATGTTTATGATCACAAATCAGATCAACAGATGGCGGTGAAGTCGTTATTTAGGTTATTCATCTACTATGGCACTATGCAACTAAACGGCTGGATCGAATTGAATGAATTTTTGTGTATACAGAACAATGATGGAGACTGTTGAAAATATCTCGCATTCCAAATTTGTACTGAATATCTTTAAAACTGCAGTAGTTATGAAGAAAACACCAATTTTTTTTTTTGGAAATTTCAACACCCTGTAGCTCCGTAACGAAGCTTTTACGGACCCATGTTTATAGAAACCTTAAATAACTCTCAAAATTACATGTAGATTCACCCCCCTCAAGTTGTGACATACTACAGTGGAACTTCCCTATAACGAAAGTGCTAAATCCGCAAAAAATTCGTTATAAAGAAATTTCGTTGTACAGAAAATTTGTTTCTATAGTCGGCAAGGTCGCAGTCGACTTCACTGATAAATTTAAGTTTATCATTCAAACTTAAGCACTTGCTTTTAGACATTTTCGATCAACTTTCACACTAGAGTAATGGTTAGATTAAAACCAAACAGCCAGGGTGTATTTGAAACTGTTTCAGAAGGATCTCTCTGCCCGCCGTAATGATTTAGTTTAAGGTCGGGAAAAATTCCGGAAAAAACCATCCCTTATACCTTCTTACCAATGCCCATTCAAAGAGGGATGTTCTTTGAATATTTCGTTATAGAGAGAATTTACTTCGTTTTAGAGGGTGTTTTTGTGTTTTTAACATGGAATTTGGATTCAAGGTGCAATGTCTTGTACGAAATTCGTTATACGGACGTTCGTTATAGGGAAGTTCCACTGTATTATGTGGCACCCTGTATTTGTACCCCATTTTTTTGTGCCCCATCAGCAGTTCCACCATAACACGAACCAGAGCTTGTGACAGCTTCAGGAGGTTTCTGGCCATAGAAAATATCCCTATGCTTTCTGGCAAAGGTATATAGTCCGTTCACGAAAGTTTGAGCTTATAGTAGGCGTGTGTTTATTTATCTGAAGTTGGTAGTATTCGCTGTCTTAACTTAAAATAAAGGTCAACGTTGCCGAATAACCCGGCTCATCCAACGAGCTTACGAGTGATCAGAGAACTCTATATGCAATATTGCGTATCAATTTGACAAGAAAATAAACAACATAACCTAAAATTTTAATATACACAGTGGAATATGCCCAATATCCATGGCCAACCGACGGCTCAAACTTTCGTGAACGGACTATAGGTGAACTTGTCACGAATTTTTTGACCTGACTGTAGGTCAGGAGTGTTTCTCCAGAGGGTTACTCAAATATATATCTCAGCATATTATAATATAATTATTATCATTATTTTGGCATACAGGTACCTAACTAAACATTTTCATTACACATTCACCAGATAAATCTCTGTCGACAAAAAAAGAAAATCAGCACCCCTTTTTCCACTTATCATTGTTACCACTACAATATTGCTTCCATACAGTCCATGCAGAAAATCCATTGCCAGTTTCCATTTCAGTAATTTCGTATATGTGTTTAGCACATTTTATGTCCTCCCTGATGTCATCATTCTGTAACTGTTTGCAGGTGATGCCACAACCCCCTCCTGGTGTATTTGAGCTGGAGCACCAGTAAAGATAACTTATTTGAAAGATTCCAAAATCCCCAGATGCACTATACGCTTTGGTGTCAAAGTGGGACTCGTAATTGGCGATACAAGCCCATGTACCTGAAAAGTTTCATTTTTATTATACAGGGTGTTTCTTAGTTGACAGATTTAAGGGGGCGATTCCTCCGATCATTTTATGAAAAAAGTTCCCATGAATGTAGGTCCGGAAATACACTGCTCAACAATTGATAGGGATTGTTATATTAATAAATAATATAATATAACAATATTGGAGACTTTATTATCTCAAATATAATTGACAACTACTGTCATAACTACTAACTAAATAATAGTATTAACACAACATCTCCTCCCAAGTCATTCATCCATCGACTTTTTTAGGAACACTCAAAATTCTGTTTTTGAATAACATAAATATTTTATGATGAAACCACAAGAAGGCGGAAGTTTCGTTTAAGCTAGTACCTAGTTGGGCCCCCACGAGGCATACTTTCGATCAAACGATTTATAAAATTTTGGGGCAAATTCGTCCAAATATCCCGTAGAGCGTTAGAAAGGTCCTCCAGGTTATTGATCGGTTGTTCTAAGGTTGACAATTGTCTAGACATCTCAGACCAGACATGTTCGATGCAATTCATGTCTGGAGAGCGAGCTGGCCAGTCCATCCTATCAATAGCATAAGTTTCTAGCGCTTCATTAACCAGACGATACGGTGTGGACGGGCATTATCGTCAATTAAAATGAAATTCTCGCCCACGGCAGCCGCAAACGGAACAATTATGAGTTCCATAATCATATCGTGATATCTCTGGTTGGTCATGGTGGTGTTCTGTGGAACAACCAACTCTGTGCGTTGGTTCAAACAAATGCCTCCCCATACACATATAGAACCTCCGCTAAAAGCTGTTGTGGGTACCATGAACTGTTCTGCATACCTTCGACCTCTTTCCCTCCAAGCAAGAATACGTCCATCGGAGTTGACCAAACGAAATCTAGACTCATCCGTGAATAAACATCGGCTCCAATCTTCAAGTGTCCAATTGCGGTGCTCCTAAGCCCATTGCCGTCGATGAACCCGGTGTTCCCTATTCAAACGGGGATGTTGTACCCTCCTACGTGCTCTCAAACTACGAATATGTAGTAGTCGTCTTACAGTCTGGTTCGAAATTAGAACTCCTGTTGCAACTCTCAGTGATCTATTGAGCCGCGACGCAGGGTAAGTGGGATTTCTCCTAGCATTGAGGATCAAAAGACGATCTTGGGCAGCTGTTGTACTGCGCTGCCGACCTCCCCCATGAACATAAGCTACTGAGTCGTTTTGGATGAACCTACTCCAAGCCCGACTCACGACACTTTGCGAAACATTCAACCGCCGGGACACTTCTCGCTGGGACAAACCTTCCTGTATCCACCGACCACCGTATGATTTGGTCCAGTTGCACAGGAGCCAAACGTCTTCTCGGCATGACTGATGAGCTGATATTGTTCTCATTTCTTCAACTATTGTCACCTTATGTGTTTGAAATAGAGAAAAAAACAGATTTAATAACAAATACCACATTGCTTTTCACTCCACCTGTAACAACCTACAGATAATAATCGATTTTGTGAACAAGAGCCGATGAAGTGAGGAAGACTTTGTATAATCAACTCAAAACATCTTACTTTTTCCTTAGAGAACATATGATGTACAGATATTCACGAGATAACTTGAAAAAAATACAAATGAAGAGAAGTTCATAAGTAATCCCTAGCAATTAGTGTACATTGTTTCCAATATACAGGTTGTTGAAGTTTTACTTAAAAACTGACTGAAAAAGTGGTATGACACTGAGATATTTCAAACTAATAATTATTTTTTGATTCTTCATTCAATTTGTGACGAAAATCTCTTTTGTCTTTTTTTCGTACGGTGCGCTGTTTTATGTTAAAAATGTAAGACAGCCCTGAGAAGGTGCTTTTGAGCGCTCGTTCATTGCTGAAGCAATGATTGCTCAAAATTTGGTATAGGACTTGAGATTGATACTAAGTAAATAAATGCAAAAGCTCAGCCCGATCGGAATAATATTCTGGAAATTATTCAAAAACTGAAATATGTAAAAACTCGACATTTGAAAAAATTAAATTACAGTCAAACCTGTGTAAGTGACAACTGGGTAAGCAAGAAAACTCTTTTTAGTGAGTGTAATTGCCTGGTCCCGTCATTTTCAGCCCCTAAAACCTCTATGTATGAGAAATAGAAGCCTCTATAAGAGAAAGTCGTAAACCACCAGTTATCTTTGTGCGACCCGAGGTGCGACCTCTATAAGTAAGACTGCTATTTATCTATAACTCTATAAGCGAGAGTCAAGCATGGAGATATTTTCTTTTCAATGATTTAACACGCAAGGACACAAGCTACAAAACAACATCCACATCATTTCCGTAAGTTACCTACATTATTTGAGAGTTATTGCTGTTTCAAACATGACCCTTATGAAAATTGATAAAATAAAAAAAACCTCAGTACTGTACTCTCGATAATTTTCATTGATAAAACAAACAAATTAATCATAAAATTGCTCAAAATGGCCGCCTCTGCTCTGTAGACAGGCAGTGGCCTTCATGACGACCTGTCTTGTGTCTTTTGCTCGCGTAGTGATCATGTTCGAGCAGCAATAACTCTCAAATTATGCAACTTACAGATATGATGTGGGTGTTGTTTTGTAGCTAATATCCTTGCGTGTGAAATCATTGAAAAAATTATACTTCAATGTGCTAGTTCTTGTACTATTGCGGATTTTTTAAGAAATCAGTACATATTTTTTTTATGGCGTTTTCAAGTTGAATGTTCTTATATTGTTATACTTCAATGAAAGGTGGTAGTATCATCTTTCGAAAAACATTTTTTATCTGTAGGACCTTTATGTCCACAGAATCGATATTATTTGGAAGGGTCAACAAAAATAAAAAAGTAAATTCAAAATGGGGGACACCAAAACTAAGGGGGTAAACTTCCAAGTTTGGGTGTTTTTGTCGATAATATTAGGTATATATGAAGACCTTAAATTATCACTAAGTCATGACCAAACACACTGTATATACATGTGTTACGTTTTTTCATTCGACCTCTATGAGTGATAATGATAATTTCGGAACCTTCATAAGCTAGAAACTCGGGTTAGTGAAAAACCTCCATTAGCGACAAAAACATTGCGGTCCCTTTAAGGAGAGCGTCCACCTATCGGCAGCGGACGGAGCGGATTTTAGAATTCTTTGTATAGAATCGGGGTGTCAATTCTCGGGATCACTCGCTCACGAACGTATACGTTCGTGAGTGAGTAAAATCGAAGAAATAGTTCGAAACAAGTTCATTCCTGAGCATATCGTCAACTTACGTTCATTTTGAACGGATAAAATCATCACAATTGCAAAAAATCTACTCTCAAATGTCACGAACGTATCGTTCGTCGAACGAGTGATCTCGAGAATTGACACCCCGATTCGTTCGGCGCGGGTAGGTGGATGCGCTTCCATTAGTTTCTATACAAAGGATTCCAAAATCCGCTCCGTCCGCTTCGTTCGCTGCCGATAGGTGGACGTTTACCTTAACTCTCCCTTATCCAGGTTCGACTGTATATGGTTCTGATGATACAATCCTCTCGATATTTTACATGAACATTCAGTATATCAATCTTCATTCATAAAATAAATTCCAATCGAATCGGATCTCGTTTTGTAAATAAAGAGATTATTCTTTTCAATATTTTAATTTATCGGTTCATATTGCACAGACGAAATATTTTTCTGAACTTTCTTAATGGTATGATATTTATGAAATTTTCCAATAGTTTGACCGACATTATTCTGACTCTAAGTTTAAAATACCAAATTTCGAATAGATCAGATTTGTGGTATCGGAAATATCGGAAAAAAAAAATAATAAAGCCCTGAGCAGGTGCTTTTGGGGACTCGTTCATTGATGGAGCAATGGCGCTATTACCTCAAAATTTTGTACATGACTTGAGATTGATATACGATCGAATAATATTCTAGAAATTATTCAAAACTGAAAAGTGCGAAAACTTGAAAATTATTATTATATTATGCCATCTTGAAATTCCGCATGAGCATTCAGTATATCAATCTTCATTAACAGTATGAATTTGACTAGAATCGGATATCTTGTTAGGGAAATAATATGAAGTTTCTTCTTTCAATATTCCAATTGACTTTTCTATGTTTCTTGTTAACACTATGGCCACAAATCACTGCATGAGGTTTATTATGAGCATCTTGCATGTGGCCGCAAAATTTCATTTCATTAGTTTCGTTTTGTCTGAGGTATTGAGGAACCAAAATTTTGAATGGCTATATTTTATGGAACACCCTCTACGATTTGGCTGGTTACCGAAATTAACCGAGGCATTTGGGAACCGAACTCACCCTAAAAAATCCCTTCGAAAGTCATCGTGCAAACAGACGGACGGCCCCACATCAGAATTGCATTTGTTCACGGATTCGAAAACTACAGACATTTGACAAAATATAGCACGCGTTTAAGTGGAACGAGAGCCCAAAAAATCAAAATTTTCAAATGTCAATAAATCTGAAACGATAACGCAAGAAGTAACTTTTCCGATTGCATACATGGTGAATATGAAATCATTTTTTCATTATCGAGAAATTCATATTGAGAAAATTTACTTACCCAACTGTTTATATGGGACACCCCAAGATTCGAGCGTCCTCACGAACTCACATCTGTCATAAATTTTGCTTTCAACTTCTCCGTAGAAAGTTGCAGAAAGAAAAATTAGCAGTAAAAAGAACTTGCAAGCTCCCATGGCTGTTGTCATTTTGTTAGATAAATTTCATCACGATGAAACGTATATTTATATACATTTTCAATATTTCATCTCATCGCGTCATAGACATAAACACTCCAGATAATTTCTGTGGTTTCGATATACACAACACCTCAAAATCATCAGATCCACTCGAGATCAAACTATGTTTTATATACGGGGTGTTAGTGAATAAGACGTGCGACAAACCTAATGTTATGGGCCGTTCAAAAATATGAGTCTGTTAACTTACCTGCAAAATGCATCGTTTCGATATACAGGGTGCTTCTTCAAGAAAAAAGCATTATTCTACACAGTTGACGAAAAATGATTGTAAGAACGAAACAAGCCCGAAATAGTATATTATGCAACGAGTGTATAATGATAGCTATTATTCATGAGTTGAAGTTTAGGCTGCGAGCCGTAGGCGAGTGTCTTAAATCACCGAGTGAAAAAGAGCCATTAAACGCGAGTAGCATATTATACTTTATCCACGACTACTCTCATTATATTTCTTGAAGATTTTAACATTTGGTGACTGCGACAAAACCCTTCTACGACAAGCGTGGAAAAAGTTCAGTTGACACATAAGAAATTTTTGGAGAACTGGTCATTGTATATTTTGTAATACAGAAAGTTTTAATTGCTATAATGAAAGTAGATTTGGCCCCCGAATGACAAGATATGCCCATATTTGTTAGTTGAAGTACTTTAGAATACCGAAGAAATACCAATTCAAAGAATATTATATCAAAGCTGAGTCTATGGAGCATCTGAAAGCAGTGAATTATAATCTCATTATTCTCTTGTGATTAGGGATTGCAAATTTACCGAATTTCAATTTATCGGTAATTCGGTAAATGATTTGAAAAATTACCGGTTTACCGGTATTTACCGGTTTTTCCTTACAGAAAAAAAATTAACCCACAAAATGAATAACAAAACTTTGTTTAATTCTTAATCAATAATAAACACAGGAAAGTGAAACTCTAGGTAAATTTAAAAAAATAGTATGCCAGTAAAACTCGAAATAATTCAAAATAATTCCATTCAAATTGAATGCAATTGGTTAAGCGAAGTGATAACCGGTTAGCCGCTTGAAATTGATTTATATAATGAAAAAATATCAGTCGTTTCTTACTTAATCTTTGTATTTTTTTTGTTTTATGAAAAAGGCCCTAAAAAACGCAGTTTATCAAGACTGTTATCCTCAGAGTAAAAAGTAAACCTAGAGTTGCCTTCACGCATTTGTTATGCAGCCGAGTGGAATCTGTTTATATGCGCGAACAAACTTCCGAAGTTGCGAAATCGTGCCCTATGTTTATTCCGTACTAGCGACCCGCCTCGGCTTCGCACGGACATCACATTAGAAACCTAAAAAATAACAGTACTTCTCCACTATTTAATGGATGTTATTATACATATAAACCTTCTTCTTGAATCACCCTATCTATTAAAAAAACGCATCAAAATCCGTTGCGTAGTTTCAAAGATTTAAGCATACAAATGGACATAGGGACAGAGAAAGCGACTTTGTTTTTTACTATGTAGTGATTGGGATAATTGCTTTACCGCTCTACCACTCTGAGACTAACGGCTTGCGTCTGTTACAGATAATTCTGTCAGTTTGGCAACATTGTCTTTTAGTGTTCAGTTTCTTGATGCGATGTGTTTACATTTTCATTTCGATTTGACGTTCATAATCTGAATTATTTTAATGATTTGGTGGCAGTTTATTGTTGCTTAAGGCTATTCCGTCAATTAAAGCTAGGCTAGGGCAAAATTACGAAAATGTTGTATTAGATTCAGGAATAAGAGAAATGCAAATCTAAGCAATTGTTTATATCACCCCGGTGTGGCAGTGAAATGCTTCCCAACTCGCTGTTATGTTTGGTTGATTACAATGCAGTACTTTTCAAGCGTAGGGGCATCTTTATGTTTGTTTCCTACTCTGAGGTGTTATCACTTAGCCCCGACTTAATCTTAGTGCAAACTGTTTTTGCCACAGAAAAGGCTCTTTCGGGCTCCACACTAGTAGGCCGAGTTGTCATTAGTGCTGCGATAATTATTTTCAAGTATTTCCCCTGAATCCCCTCCTTCCGAAAATATTGCATTTCGGTTTTCACACACTGCTGAACAGTGTTAAACGTAGCCTGATGTCTTCTGATTTGTAGGGTACTGTTTATATCAATTTTGTTTCTGATCGCTAATTGGAGCTTTTCTTAAATGGACAATGCAGCATTATCCCATTTGGAAATTGTCAGCTTGGCATTTTTTTACCGAAATTACCGGTAAAAGATGCCGATTTCTTCGTCGGTAATTTGAAGAACTTTTAAGGCGGTAAATCGGTTAACCGGTAAACCGGTTTGCAATCCCTACTTGTGATTAATGGGTATTATTGAGGCCGTGCACAGAGACGTACAATGGAAGGATTTTACAATAGTCGTGGATAAAGTATAGTATTCAACTCGCGTATAATATCTCAGAGTAAGAAATAAACTTTAAATTTACTCTGAAGCTATTATCCACTCGTGATTTAGGCCACTGGCCTACGGCTCGTAGCCCTAACTTATGAATAATAGCAGTCATTATACGCTCGTTGCATAATATACTATTCTGGACGCACGACTAAAATTTTCGTTTATTCGTCCAGAAAAATCCCTGTTTTTGGCACTTGTTAAGTAAACTACTATTATAACTAGTCAGTTCGGAAAAAACGGTTTTAATACAAAATTCTGGAAGTTAGTACGTCCAAGAAAAAAAAATTTGGTCGTGTTGCGTACAATATTTTTCGGCAAGCGTGTAGAATAACACTCTTAAAGGGCCCACTCACTAAGAGCCGTATTCATAGTCGGCCCTTGAGGGTGAGTGTGAGTTTTATGGTCCTTATGAATACTAGACATAAAGGTGACATTAACTGTCACTCAACTCAAGGGCGAACTAGAGGGAAGCGCGAAGACTTGAATGCGCGTTGTACGTGGTACAGTTAAAGTGTGTGTGTATGGCGTAAATTTGGAATGCGCATTCATCTCCGTCGTGTGGCGTGTGCATTCTTCCCCGTACGTGGAAGAATGACCAAAAACGACCGTGTATGGGCAACAAGTCTCTGCACGTTTCATATGTTTAGCAACACAGTGTCGGGTTCGATATTTATACCTTAGAAATTTTTTCCTAAATAACAACACACGCCACTGCCATTAACATCAGATCTTTTTTCGACGTCATCTCACGCTTGTCGCACATCCAAACCAACACGCAAAAGTGTATGTGTGTGGGGCAATATGAATTGAATGCACAAGTTTGCGTTACAGCAAACATGCAGAGACTTAACTGCGCATTCTTCCTTCCTAGTGAGTGGGCCCCATTACGCTGCTGCTTTCCATATTTGATTGCCAATTGCGATAAATAATAAAAAACATTTGACAACTTATTCGATATGAACCGTTGGCCATTATTCGCTAGGCAGCCAGTTCAACATAAAAGTTTTTTTCTCGAAAACGGTAGACTTTAGACAGTATATATGATCAGCAGTACCTTTTTGTGTAGAAATCATTGGCGGTTCAAAAACCGTACTTCTTCAATTTGCGTTGAAGTTATTCAAATAGTTAGTTCAGTTTAAAAAGGTTTACAGTTCACTGCAACCTCAAGGTCTATTGTGCCCTTACAGAGCCATACGGACCACACCCTCACAGCTCGCCTTTCAGTTTCCAGAGATCTGATAAAATCCAATATATGTGAAGGCTTCAACGAGGCAAGTTCCTCACTCTCCTTAGGCTCGCAATGCCAAAGCATTCCTCCCCCCCACAGAACGTACACTCGTCAGTGTTGATAATCTCTTCCTCAACATGTGCTTCCTGAGGCGACATTGTCCTGTAAGAAAACCAATGAGGACTGTGTAATTATTTCTTAGTAAGATCCCGATATCTTTGTCTCTTGCTGTTTCAAAGTTCCGATGGAACTTAGTGGAATGATCCATCCGTGGGAGATTCCGCCAGAGTTTTTCCCTCTCGCCTTGCTCCTTCTCCAGACACTCCTAATAACCCTTCACTTATTAAAATCCTCACGAAAGCAGTTTTCTGTACGATAAAAGGTCTGGAGATATTCCCAAAAAAAAATTTTTTTCCATTCCAATACCCTGTATCTCAATCCTGTTCATTTTTGAGGGTAGGCCAATATAATTTCTGTTTTTTTTGACGAGCTCTAACATCCTGCAGTTTTTTGATCGACATCATCTGTTGCTTTATATGAGGCGTTTATTTCTAATCTGAACTAGCAAGAATTTATTTTTATCTGAAGATAACATTTTTTTGTCACCGAAAGAGCGGAAAAACCCCATCTGGTTCTCCAACCTTATGACTGATGAGTTATCTTGTTTTGTACAATTTTTCCAATAATACTATTGTGCATAGAATTCTACTTTGTACGATGAAATCGCGTATTTTATGATCAGTGTTTGAATCGAGCCATCATATGTTTGATGACATTTTTGGATCCCGATATCATTTGTACATTTGTGGAAATTTTACAAAACAACAATAAAGTAATGAAAATGATTTGTACTCAATTGATGACGTACTCATTTAATTTAATATGTCACAACCCATATATCCCATTTGAAAAACGGTGTGGAGTGAAGAGAGTGATGAATTTAAGATTTAAATAATTTAAGAAAAGCCCTGAGCGCTCGTTCATTGGTGGAGCAATAATGCTATTACCTCAAAATTTTGTATATGACTTAAGATTCATGCTAATTATATGAATGCAAAATCTTAGCACGATCGGAACTATATTCTAGAATACATTCAAAAAAGTAAAAAAATTAAATTCTATGGTTCAGATGATGGGATCCTCTTGAAATTTTGTATGAACATTCGGTATATCAATCTTCATTCACAAAATAAATTTCACTCGATTCAAATATTTCGTTATGAAAATATAAAGATTCTTTTTCAATATTCCAATTGAATTTTCTATTGTTGTGTCACAAATGGCTACAAATTGACAAATTTGCAAAAGGCTTTTTATGATTTTCTTGCATGTGGTCGCAAAATTTCATTTCGATTGGTTACGTTTCGTCTGAGATATTGAGGAACAAATGTTGAATGGCCACCATTTTATGGAACACCCTCTACGATTTGGCTAGTTAACAAACTCAACCGAGACATTTGGGACCCGAAATCACCCTGAAAAACTCAAGTCTCTAGGACAATCCCTTCGAAAGTTATCGTGTTAAAGGCCGAACATAATTCATTTGACCACAGATTCGTTATCAGGGAGTCGAATCCTATCGTTTGAGACCATTTTCGGTTCGGTATTCGAAAATTACAGACATCTGGGCAAAACTATATAGCACTCGTTTAAGTACAACGAGCGCTCAAAAGATTTTTTTACTTCACTGAATTTAGAGGGTAAGTAAATAGAATATTTCGTTCATATTTTGGACGAACTAAAATATCCTGTCGTACTTATTCACCACACGCCGTATACAGGGGGTCCCGGAAAATATGGGAAATCTCTCAGATTCAGATAGAACATAAAAAATTAAGATGATAAGTTCCCATAATTTTTTTTCCTAGCGGCCCTCCCTACGAGATACGACCTCTTAAATGACGCCACTGGAAATCCATTTCAGTGGATTAAGTTTCAAACTACTGGATATAATTTGAAGGAAATTTGAAATGATTAATAGTATTAAGGACCTTTTAAATCACCGCACTCAAATTTCAATTAGCTTGTTTCAGTTTACCAGGGGCGGACTGGGTTGTACATTTCAATGCTCACATTTTTAATACCCTGTATGATAAGTTGCTAAAAAACAAATTTGATACCTTGAACATTAAACTAAAGAAAAGGTACTCTTGTCCAGTGTCGATAAAATGAACTGTTTTCGAAAAAAAAAATAATGAAAGAAGTA
>CM024248.1:13399887-13459026 GCA_013421045.1 Propylea japonica | reverse complement strand
TTCACATAAAAAATATCAGGTGGAAATAAAGATATACATTCAACTATCAAGGCAATTTATTTACATAAAAAACTTATATAAAATATCCTATAATTATTTGTTGTTGTATTATTTACAAGCTGTTTTCGCTTCTACCGGTTCCTAAAATTCACCATGGTGACTACAAATAGTTTGAATTGTACAAGAGCTAGTTTCTTCATATTTAAATTTTTTTAACTACACGCTACCCTTTCAATAATCCTCAAAATAACTTATGTGTGGCATAATATACTAATAATAAACACTAAACATATATCTGCATAGAATAGATAAAGAAAATGCTTACTAATAATAAAAAAAACCAAACTCAAAAATATAAATATAATTATTATATTTCAAGAGTTGAAAAACTAATATCTCAGCAAGTTTAACTTACTGAGAAGAGATATGAATTCACAATAAGATAAGCTATAGTGATTATTTTTATGGTTCACTAGAAGAAAGTGCAGCATGTAGTTATTGAAATTCCACTTGCTAGAGAATATGGGTCAAACCTTTGTATCTGTATACTTTTTTAGGTTCTTTCTGATTTCTATATTGTACTTATATTCAGATCATTCACTTCAATGAATTAAAATACGTTTGCATAATAAACTAATAATAAACACTTGAACAATATCTACATAAAATAGATAAGAAAATGCTTACTAATTAAAAAAAATTCAAAATATAAACCTTATCGTTTATACTTTAAGAATTGAAAAATATACTATTTAGCAAGTTCAACTTGCTGCAAAGATATTCACAAATAAGATGAAAAATGCAGAAATGTAACTAGTAATTTTATCTTGCAACGAAATACAGGTCAAACTTTTGTATCTGTATACTTTTTTAGGATAGGTTATCATTTTCTATTTTTCACATTCTACCGTTATTTCAGATCATTTGGCAAAGTTATTTTTCTGAAATTCCTTAAGTAAAGTTTGACATCCTGCCCTGTGAAACAATGACACTCGTAATTAATTATATTATGTCAAATATTTCTCGTTTTTTTTATCGAATATGCAATGATTCGAATGGAAAACGCTGGGAGGCTTTGATTGAATAATTATAGATGATTTCAATGAGATTTGATGGTAATAAATTACCTTTTCCAAAGTGAAAAAAGTAATCGCAAGTTGTGACAAGTACTACCACTTTCCAAACCTATAACTTTCAAAATAAGAAAATTTACTGATAATAAGTATTTGAGATGTCCAATAAAATATAAAGATACAAAAATTCAACCAATATTAACAGTGTTTTCGTTTATCAATAGAAGTGAAAACTTTTTTCAATGATCTTAAGTCTTTTTATACCTAAAACTGAATTCATTGACATCTTTTTAACACGATGATAATTTGTGAACCGGAGAAGCAGCCTTAGAAAGTTTCTGTCCTATATTAACTTAAATAATCTAATAAACCTTTACAGTACTAACGTCTCTTTCTGCCGCTCCCTTTAGGGCCACCTTTACCTTTTCTTTGTCCGCCAGTGTTTTTGGGTTTCTTGCCCTTCGCGTTTTTCGGTCCTTTGTTCTTATTTTGACCTTTTGCTCTGTTCTTAGGACCAGGTAGATCGTCATCCAAATTGCTGAAATGATATTTATTTTATTTCAAAGTCAACGGAGCGAACCTTTAGTACAAAGTGTGGTAACAGAATATTGGATAAACTAGCTTATATTTAAATACATATACAGTGTGTTTGGTCATGACTTAGCGATACTTTAAAGGCATCAAATATAACTAATTTCATCAACAAGACCACCTTATTGGGGAGTTTACCCCCTCAGGTTTGGCGTGGCACCCATTTTTAAATTTACTTTTTTTATTTAGTTGACCCTTCCAAATAATATCGATTTCTTTGGACATAAAGGTCCTACTGATGTGAAAAAAATGTTTTTTGAAAGATGATACTACCACCTTTGATTGAAGTGTAACAATATGGACATTTCACTTACAAATGTCATAAAAAAATTCTTTAAATAAAATTTAGTGAAAAAATTTACTGATTTCCTCAGTAAATCCGCAATAGTATAAGAACTAGCAAATTGAAGTATAATTTTTTTTCATTGATTCAACACGCAAGGATATTAGCTACAAAACAACACCTACATAATTTCTGTAAGTTACATAATTAGAAAGTAATTGCTGTTCGAAAATTGATAAAATGAAGTATAAATCAACACTACTTTCGATATTTTTAATGATCAAACAAACAAATTAATCAAAAAAATTGCTCAAAATGGCCGCCTCTGGTCTGTAGACAGGCAGTGGCCTGTAGCAACAAAAAAAAAGTTTGGGGCATTCGCGTAGTGGTCATGTTTGAACAGCAATAACTCTCAAATTATGTAACTTACAGAAATGATGTAGGTGTTGTTTTGTAGCTAAAATCCTTGCGTGTTAAATCACTGAAAAAAAATTATACTTCATTTTGCTAGTTCTTGTACTATTGCGGATTTTCTAAGAAAATCAGTACATTTTTTCACTAAAATTTTTTTAAAGAATGTTTCTATGGCATTTTCAAGTTAAATGTTTTCATATTGTTCTACTTTAATGAAAGGTTGTAGTATCATCTTTCAAAAAACATTTTTTTCACATCTGCAGGACCTTTATGTCCAAAGAAATCAATATTATTTGAAAGGGTCAACGGAAATAAAAAGTAAATTTAAAATGGGGGCTACTCCAAATCAAGGGGAAAACTTCTCAGTGTGGGTGTTTTTGTCGATAATATTATACTCCGTTCACGAAAGGTTGAGCACATAGTAGGCGTTTCTTTATTTATCCGAAGTTGGCAGTATTGCTGTCATAACGTAAAATAAATTCAATGTTGCCGAATGTACCCGGCCTCGTCCGACGAGCTTGCGAGTTATCAGAGAACTCTATGCAATATTGACAACATTGCGTATCATCTGACAAGAAATAAACACCATAACCTAAAATTTCAATATACACAGTGGACTATGTCAAATTATCATGGCCAACCGACGGCTCAACCTTTCGTGAACGGACCATAGGTATATTTGATGCCCTCAAATTATCGGTAAGTAATGACCAAACATACTGTATAATACATAAAATCCAAATTGATCAAACTTAACAACATTATCGGTATCGATTAACAAGCTCCCTGAGCTCAGATGTTTAATTATGGAAATATAAGAATTTTCTTTTCAATATTCCTATTACGCAAAATTTCATTTTGATTGATACTGTTCTGTCTGAGATATTGAGAAACAAAATTTTGAATGGCCATATTTTTTTGGGAACACCCTGTACGATTTTGGCCGTTAACGAACATAACCGCGGCATTAAGGAACCGAACCTACCCTAAAAATTTCAAGTCTTTAGAACACCACCTTCGAGAATTATTGTGTTTATGGATGGACGGCTTGACAGGCAGAACGGTTTAACTCGAGTAAAACGAGTGCTGAAAAAGTATTTTAAATATGTCTACTTACGATGTAGATTGGTCCACATGCATGTGCTTAGAAACAGCTTTTTCTATGTCCAATTTTGGTTTTTTGTTAAGTACTGAGTTGGCAATCGACATATTCAACTCTTTTTCTTCTTCGGCTGATACTGGTGGTAATTTTCTTTTTCTAGATGAGGCCCCTGGAGTGATTGTAGCAATTCCACGAGCTTCTTTTTCTTTCGGTAATTTATCTGAAATTTGCCGACACTAGCTGTCGATGCTTTCGCTACTGTAATCGCAGCTTGTATCTAAAAAAACCACAAAATTTAATAGTTTAAATATTGCTCTAACCAAATGGGAGCATATTTTTTCCACAAGATTATCTTGGAAGAAATACTTCAACATAACCTCAATAAATTATGTTTCTGATTGCCATATTTCATCATTGATGAATCATGCTTTAACTCGTTGAGTGGCCAACAATTCATTCAAATAAATAATAGACTTACATCTTTAGAAGATGATTTATCTGCATCCAAAATTCCAAATCTGGGAACTTTAACATTTTTAGCCTTAGCGACATTCCTTAATCTTTGCAATTCATTTTTGGCTATTCTTTCTCCCTTAGCCACCATTTTCTTCTCGAACTGATCTTCCAAAGGATCAGCATTTTGGGGCACTTCAATAACCCAATCTTTTTCCATTTCGGCTTGAACTTTTTTGAACCCAAATCGGGGTACCCACTTTTTCAACTGATCATCCCACGTCAATTTAGATTTTTTCTTTTTCTGTATACCCTTGTCTTTCGCAAATTGTTCCCATTTCGTCAAAGGTCTAGGTCTTGGTACCGGTTTACTTCTAGGAAGACTGTATTTTGCAGGTGGTAATTTAGCCACAATGGCTTCTTCTACTCTTTCAGTGGGAAGATTCCCAAACTCTATTGATTATAGCAGTTGCACATTATCTCTTGTAATACTCATTAAATAATCATCCTTATTCCGACTGAAACAAAATATGTGGTTGAAAATAGAAATGGCTTTTGTATGTATGGGACTTACTTCAACCTGCGGTCATCCAAAACATTTGGATCTGCAACTAAGAGTGTTCCTACATCTATATCGACGTCTAAGTGTTTTTGGACGTCGATCGATTTGAATTTGAGCGCTTCTTTTTCAGATTTTTCCAAAATTTCCTTCAAAACCACCATTTTCACTATTTTTAACTATCATGAATGGAGAACGATAACACATCCGAAAACCAACCTAAAAATTGGAGTTTTACACGTGCCGTAGTGAGAATATGAAATATCCCTAGAATTTCGGTGTTCTATGACCAAACCATAGAACTGCATTTACTTTTCCGTCAATATGGCATTTTTTCAATGGTCTTCTGTAAGCGTGTCATAGAAGAGAATTATAAAACAAAACAAATAATTTAAATATTTATATGGAGTGTTGAAAATTTGAATTTTCTTATGATATGATTAGTGCTGAATGTATTTAGAGGAATTCAGACCATTCTGATTTATGATTTGATTTTTAACAGTTACCTTTCATTCAAGATATCCAAAAATACTTACTTTTCATCAAATACTCCTCAAATCGAAAAACAGATTAAATTGCTGCTGTTTTTGGACAAAGCCCAAAGGTGAATGGTATAGGTGTGCAGGGTAGGAACATAATCGTAGGTATACATTTAATAATAATAACTTTTCATTATTGATAATAATATTAACAGGCCATCGACCAAAGACCTTCTGTCGTATAAATATAATATCTTCTTTGTACCATGAGCAGAATTCATAAAGTTTTGTGTGGTTTTAGAATTTTATCATTCTTTATGCTCGTGAATCATTTATTCACAAAAAATTCTGATATTCTGACTGAATAGAGCAGTCTCAAGAAGCACAGTAATGCTTTAATATTTTTCTCTACTTACCACTAGTAAAGGACATATAAAACCTAGTTTTTGATTTTATCAGATGCAAAACATAATATTTGATCATTACGTTGGATCAGGAAATATTTTATTCAGAAATCTGTCAATGATGAACTATAATGGTAGTTGAAATCAAATACAATAGTATATTATAAGGATTAAAAGTGCATATTTTTTTTACGAGCAATATTTGCAGTTGCGTGGCGCACCCGAGCGAATGCAAAATTGCGAGTTAAAATAGGCACTTTTAGTCCGAATAATATATACTATTTTTTCCCCAACCAAGTCAAAATTACAATAAAATTGGTTTTAGTCAAAAATCGTTAATAATTTGTACACATACTAATCATGACAGTGATTGTCAAGTAGATGTCAAATGCAATTACTTTTATTAAGTGCTCTACTTTTATAGCCTATTCGTTTTGAGATATTTCGTGCTCCTGAGTAATTCAAAAGCTCGAAATACGGCTTGCCATTGGCTGCGCACAAGCACTGGTACAGCTCTGGAGCACGGAATATCTCAAAACGAATACTATATTAGTCCTAGGATTAAAAGTGGTGTTTTTAATCCTAGGATTAGAAGTGTTGCTAAGTAACGAGTGAATTTTTGTACGGTAAGGGAATTGGTGGCTTTTGCACCTGAAAATAATATAAAAATGTCAGCATTTTTCGATGGTTGGAGAAAGATGAATTTTTATTGAAAAAAATTGGAGAAAATTTTCAACAAAAATATATTCGTAGCAAAATTCAGTACTATCACATAATAATCATACAATGTAATAATGTGTATGTACATTTAAAATTCATGTATATAACAAAATATACATTTACATATTTACAATTAAAAACTTAACGGTCATTAAGTACAGGGTCTTTATAAATGATTGTAACAGCGCAGTTGGCTTTGGATTGCAAAATACCAATCTCTAACCAATCAGAGCATTGCACGATCACAGAATTCTGTGGTTTGCATAATCCAAAGCCAACTGCGCTGTTACAATCATTTATAGAGACCGTGTATAAGTACATGGAACTCAAGTAGTGTTGGTATTTAAATCTGTAAAAATATACAGAAATGTATCTACAATTGATTGAAATTATGTTATTTGTAATGAGCAAATTGAGATGAGATTGCAATTTAATTGAATGAAGTAAGTATGGGATACAACATTGTGAATTATTTTTCCTGGCACGAGAATCTGTTGAGTGGCTTCAGAGTGTTCATTGATGTTGAAAATCTGTAAAAATCAAGATATTTCAATAATTAGACATAATTTCAGTTGATTCAGGGTATTTGGAAATCTGATGTAATAGCTCCTAAGAAATTGAAGAAAGCCCTGATGTTAGTTCAGAAGTTTTTGCGTTCTTGTTTATATTGGAAGAGTGGTAATTCAAATTTGAATATTCATTTATGAATACAACTTTACTTTATTTTGAGTCATTGTTTCTCCAATATGAATAAACGTTCAAAAGTTTCTGACGTGTAAGAAGTTGATTACAATTCTATGCCATTTTTTTAAATGAAAAAAAACTATATTTGAATGAGTTTCATAAATGGTTCAAGAGATTATATATTTTAATATAGCTCACCTGTTTTTTCAACAATTCATATGAGATATCCTTCTGCAGTTTTTCTTACTAGAAACTCATACATTCCAATTTTTCTGACTTATATTCAATAAACTAATGTATACAGATAATTTGAGAACGCTCTGAGAAGAGAGAAGCTTATTGTGCCATTATTGAATTTTTGTATGTGGTTTACATTTGACAGTCACAGAAAATGAAAATGGGTATTTCCAGTATGTTAATCCTAGTATTAACTATCGGGAAATAGTTGAATGACAGATTTACTCATCGTGTATATACAGTGAAACTTCTCTATAACCAAAGCGGAAAATCCGCAAAAAAAATCGTTATAAAGAAATTTCGTTATACAGAAAATTTGTTTCTATAGTCGGCAATGTCGCGGTCGACTTCACTGATGAATTTAAGTTTATCATTCAAACTTAAGCACTCTCACAACTTCATACTAGCGTGATGGTTAGATTGAAACCAAACAGCCAGGGGTGTATTTAAAACTGTTTCAGAAGAATCTCTCTGGCCGCCGTAATGATATAGTTTAAGGTCGGGATTTATTACGTACGTCCGGAAAACTTTCGGATAAAACCCACCCTTATTCCTTCTTACCAATACCCATTCAAAGAGTGATGTTTTTTTAATATTTCGTTATAGAGAGAATTTACTTCGTTTTAGAGGGTGTTTTTAACATGGAATTTTTATTCAAGCTGTAATGTCTTGTTCGAAATTCGTTATAGAGAAGTTCCACCGTACTTTTATAACTGTCTTTGATGAACAACTTAAGGTGTCAAACAGTATAAAACAGAGATGAAATCACTCACAGTTTTAAATAAGAAGATAATTCACAGTAACACCATACTTTTCCAGAAGTACTTTGCTGTTTTGCGACGACATTATTAATATTATTGTCCTTATTCCCTTAGTAAAATAAACAAGTTCATCGAACATGTTTATTACTCTAAGGTAATCCCTATCTGTCCTAACGATAATTTTATTCGACATTACTTTAAAAGTGAAAAATGCACAGCCAAATATTTCAACCAATTTTTATACGTTGAACATGTGATGCTAATCGAATTAATACCAACGTAACTACTTGAAATTGTTCGTTCCTTGACATACACTTTGATCATATGTATTGTTCGCTAACCGAGTCAAACTGTCTGTCATATTTTGGTCGACTTGAATATCAGTCAGAGAAAGATTCGTGTTTAGAGTATCGGATAAGTTAGCCACATCTAGGCCCCCTTCGAAGGAAGCCAGGTCTCCGGAGCTGATGTTGATCTGTCTTAATTCTGTGTTGTGGGAGTCAAGATCCAGCAAGCTCCTAAGACCGTTGCTGTCCAAAACGTTTTGGGCGCTGGGTTGACTGGAACCAGGTTGTATGTTTGGAAGATATGGGAGGTTCCATGACATCGGTGGGAGGGTAGGTAAATTTGGGGGATTTGGGTTTGTCGGCAATATGTTGGCAATGTCCACTGCGGTGCCTTGTGTCCATTGGAAAGCGTTTTCTGGAAAGAATATACGGACTGGGTGAAGGTCAATTCATTGATGTATTACTTGGATTGTTTGCAAATGAAATAAAGTACATATGTCGTTAACTCACCTCTAGGTTCCATTTTTACATCGACAAATGCTGTTGCATCGTCTGTAAAAAAAATTGGTTATATTATCTGTAGGATATGTTGTCTAAATGGGTAAGATTGGAAGTTGCTACACAGTAAAAACACTGAATACTATAGTCCGCTCACGAAAGTTTGTGCGCATAGTAGGCGTTGCTGTCATAACGTAAAATAAAGTCAACGTTGCCGAATGTACTCGGCCTCGTCCGACGAGCTTGCGAGTTATCAGAGAACCCTATGCAATATTGACAACATTGCGTATCAATCTGACAAGAAAATAAACAACATAACCTAAAATTTAATATACACAGTGAAATATGCCAAATTTCCATGGCCAAACGACAGCTCAACCTTTCGTGAACGGAATACTATATATGTACAGTTTATTTACACACCAACTCGAAATAAATGGCAACACATTTACTGTGTATTCTCCAGCTGCCGAACTTCTCGTAGCTTCCAAAGAATTTCTATTTCAAGTGTTACCCTTGATGTACTTTTCGCAAGTTCATCTGTTGTTTCATTTCCTTCAATACCACAATGTTCTGATACCCAGAGTAAAGTCGATAAGAATAATAAATAAAAAAAGATACTGATTGAAGCAGATAGTTCAACACCTCTACTACTAAGTGAGTAACCTCATGAAAACACCACACAGACGCATAGTGACAAAATTCAAAGATGGAGAGAAAAGCCCTTACATGGAAGACACCTGAACGAGGTCGCCCAGGAACATGTCGACATTCCTGCGTCGAACTACTGGCTGATTTCTGGAAGATTGTTTCTTGAAACAGAAGGTTTCCTCCTTGCCATTCAAGATCAAGTAGTGCAAACTAAAAACTATCAGGAATATATCATGAAGGATAGGAGCCTCACCGACGATAGATGCCGCTACGGATGCCAAACATCGGAAACAATCCAACATATTACAGGAGGCTGCCAAATGTTCGCTAGAAATGAATACAAGAGTCGACATGATGCAGTTTGTAAAATACTTCATCAAGAGCTCGCCACCCAACTGAAGATGCTGCAATCCAAAACAATTCCATATTATAAGTATCATCCTAATACCGGAGAACCACAATAACAGGCTATACTGGGACCGCACAGAACTCACAAATTCAACAGTTGCTAATAACAGGGCAGACATAATTCTAGTGAAGAAAAAAGAGAAGACTGAGAAGAGAGCAATACTTATAGACGTTGCCATCCCGAATAACAACAATCTACGTCAAAAATACGACGAAAAAATATCGAAATATCGAGAACTTGAACTTCAGATCAAAAGGCAGTGGAAAATGTCTGATACCAGAACCATTCCCATTCTCATATCAACCACATTAATTATTCCTAGGGCCTTAAGTCCAACCTTAAGGAGCTAGATTTGGATGAAAACCTTTACAAAGTAATGCAAAAAGCAGTACTTCTCGGTTCTGCTAGAACGGGAAGGAAGTCTGTAGGTCACGATGGACACCAGGAACAACCATGAAGGGAAATATTGCAAGAGCGACTACCAGGACATCAACTGAGAAATCCAGGACCAAGCAACGAAGGACGACCAACCCGGGGCCCAGGAGAAGAACACCGGACACTTCAGAGCTCAATCCCCCTGATACTTACTATCCGGGATGAGTGAATGTTCCCCTTAGTAGGGAGTGTGATAGCCGATCGCTAGGGGGTGTGAGCAATCACACCCTTTCTTCGCTAATAGACTCAAGTCGATAATAAATATACTTACTTCTTAACACTTGAGTCAAATTCAACAGATCATCGATCTTCGGCCGTTTCCGCTTCCTGTCAAACACTGGTAGAAATTCGAATGGGACAGATTCGCTAGTGGCTCCATCTGACGGCCTTTTCAACTGTACGGAAACTTTCACGGGATCGGTTATTTCCAAATTGTGATATCTGGGCGGTTTGAAACAGATAGCCACCTGTTTGTGGACCTGAGCAGGTTGGAATTCGCCGAAATCTTCCCATATTAAGACGCCATCTTGTTCCTCGTAAAACCTTATTTGTATGTCTTCTTTCGTTATCTGAAACAATGGAGACATTTTTAGGTTAGAGGTTAACGAGGTTTCAAGGAAAATCGATGAAAATTGGCAACGCCGAGTTTATCCCATAACTCTTTCTTATATGTGCATTTGCCTATAAACCACAGGAGGGTTCTGGGCTAGTAAGTGGCACTGGTGGTACCTTTCTGGCTTGTCTGTTAGCCTCTTCATTTCCTTTGCTTACTGAGTGACAAGAAACCCAGACTAGAAAGACCTTGTTGTTCTTGATCATTTCAAAGAGTTTTATTTGGTACTCCATATGTCCATATCAGCTTGGAGTCGATGACATAGAAGTTCAGTATTTTAATAGTAGCTTGATTATCAGACTAGATCACTATGTCATACCCTTGATACTGGGTTTTCCAATAAGAGGTGTTATTTTGAATAGCCGCTATTTCGGTAGATGTCGTGTTTGAAGCTGCCATTTTTTGACATTTGACAAGTAGAAACTACGCCATTAATAAAACTGAAACGATACACGCTTCAAGAACGCAAAACGCATTAAAATTATTAAAATGTACTATAAAAGTGGTGACAATTTGGAAGAGACGGTTCGTAAAACTCGAACATTTTCGGGTCGTCGTGAAGCACCTTGTCGGACTGCAATAAAGAAATTGGTGGAAAAATTTGAGCTGTTGGGACAAGTTAGTGATGTGAAGAATAAAACCCGTGCACTTCGCTCAAAAACAGCCAAGAATATTGCTGCTGTAGCCGAAAGTGTTGAAGAAAACCCAGGTTTGTCCATTCCTCTTCGTTCTTTGGAATTAGGCATTCCACAAACGATTTTTTATGGCCAAAATTGGATAGTATTGATCTGGACAACGTTGACTTTCAAGAAGACGGCGCTACGTGGCACATAAGCAACGAAACCATTGATCTTTTGCGGAAAAAATTTCCGGACCGTGTTATCTCTCGAAGAGGTGATCAAAATTGGTCATCGATATCTTGTGATTTAACACCTTGCGACTTCTTCCTTTGGGGCCACGTGAAAGAGAAGGTCTGCGCCAATAGCCCAGCGTCGATTCAAGGCCTCAAAGATGGAATTCGTGAGGCTATCGAGCACATAGGGCAGCCACTTTGCGATTTGGTTATGGAAAATGTCATTAAAAGGATATGGTCCTGGAAGCGTGGTCGTGGTGTTCATTTGCCTGAGTATTCTTTCGAAAATTAGATGACCTACCTTTTCACAAAGAAGTATGATTTCTATACCACCATCGACAGGGCACACACAGTGTGACAACTTGACGATGACAAGGTCAGATGCCGTTTTCTTATCATATACTGGTTCGCTGACTACTGGATGTAGGGGTACTGTGAATTTTCCTCTTTTATCACCTTCCAAGAACACTTGGAAACATAACCTAACAGAGTTGAGATCAATTGATGTGGGTTGGTTTCTGTGACTGAAGCCAGCTGAAACCAAATGACAAATTGTTAATGACAAACGTCTCTATGTTCCTGGAATAATAAAGCCTGGTTCTCAGAGCTTCGACGTGAAGCCAGCGACAGTTATTCCACCAATCAGAGAATATCAACAGAACTTCCCCTGACCTCCTCCTTTTGGTTTCTGGTTGTCAAAATCTGTCGCGACACGCCTCTTCTGTAGTTGAAATAAACCAACTTCACTTGTATTTCTCCGATAGCGAGGGAGAAAATAGGAGTAGTAGGGATTGTCGCTGGCTTCACGTCGAAGCTCTGAGAACCAGGCTTAACACTCAAATGTTAAAGTTGTCAAAAGATTGTTTCGAAAAGTACATATTTCTGTTATGCCAACCGTCACTGATAAGTGAAGAATTAGCAGTGCTGTGCCTGAGGTAACGTAAAGACACAGCAAATGTTTTACAACAATTAAACACGAAGAAATAATAAAACTTACTTCTGAAGGGATCCACCCTTATTTCTTCTCTTAGTCGTAATGCTGTTTCAATTTCCTTCTTTTTAACGCATTGTATACCTAAATTGCCGAATTGTATCGACATAGTTTCTGGCGGTATTTCCAATGTACAGACTCCTCTCTTGCATCCTTCCCTTCCAACAAGATTGTGGGGATGTGGTCTGGAAAAAAGGACCATATTATGAAATGTTGATTAAACGAATTCAGAATAGAATGTCGAGGATATCACGATTTGATACAACCAACTGAGGATATCCCTCAGACTAGATCAAGGCAGTGTTCAGTTTTTCCGGTAATAAAATCTCTCAGATTTTCTAAAAGTTTCGTTGACCATGTAGATCTGTCGTTCTCTACCCTACTCATTCATGGAAACCCAAGAAGGTTGTCACTGGAGATGGTAAAGCCGACAACCTCCTTAAGAGCCTTGGTTGTCAATTATTGGGTGTCCAGGACCGGTTTTCCATATGAATTGTTCTAAGGCCAGTCAGCTCTGCACTTTTGCACACCACGTGTCTCATCTGCTGACTTACCCTCAAGGTACAAGTGATGTTTGTACCGATAGTGCCTCGTCAGCCAACACCTGAAGCTTCATGAGCTTTCTAGTATAGGTAGGTGAAATCATCACGAATTTTTTGGACTGAATAAGCCCAGGAGTGTTTCTTCAGCGGGTTATTTTGTTATTAAACTCCCATTGCTGAACCGCTGCCTTATATTGGCTTCTTCCAAGCTCACAGGAAGGCTCAGGTCCAGCTGGTGTTAACATTAATGCACTCTTTGCAATTTCATCACCTTTTTCATTTCCTTGATCACCACAATGCCCTGATACCCATGGTAGCGTCACTTTATTGCCTCTTGCCAGTTGCTTTATGGCGTTACGGCACTCTCAGATCAGCAGAAACACCTGGCATTGCGATTCCAAGGTCTCAGCGTAGCCTGACTTGATCAGTAAGTGGCGTTGGTACCCTTTTTCTGATTAGTGTATTAGCCTCTTCGTTTCCTTCGAATCCCGAGTGACCAAGAGCCTAGATCTTAGACTAAGTCTATATAGTCTAAGGCCTAGACTAAGGAGGCCTTGTTATTCTTGCTAGCTTTCAGTCGATGGCATAAGAGTTCAGTGCTTTAATAGCAGCTGACTATCAGAATGGATTACTATGTCTGATCGTTTATTTTAGTGTTTCTATCAATGCATCTTTCGATTGCAAGTATTTCTGCGATAAAAGCTACACAAAAATATTGAGACAAACTTGCTCCTCCCCTTATAAAGGGTGTTTTTTTCGAGGTATAGAACTTTAAGTTGGCATTACTGTTCAAGATGGCGACCGATTTAACAGCTGTCAAGTGATTTATTCTAAGTTTGGTTTGGCAATTCATCATGAATAGACCACGCCTGAACAACGATTGCAAATAGTGCAATTTTATTTCGAAAATAACGGTTCTGTGCGGAATACGTATCGCGCACTACGTCCATTTTATCGTCGACTAAATCTTCCATAGAGCAGTTAATTCGATTAACCATGGAACGTTTTCGCACCACGTTTACTCTTATTGATAACTCGCATCCCTAGAGACGCCGTACAGAAGAAGCTATTGCTTCTGTAGAGCGTAGCAATGAGGAAGACTCGAATGACTCCACCCGCCATCGAGCACAGGAATTGGATCTGTGTCCATCCACTTTATGGAAGATTCCGGTTGAATGGCTACGTCAACAAACAAAACTGTCGCATTTGGAGTGAAGCTAATCCTCAAGTGTATGTCGAAACACCGTTACATCCAGAAAAACTCACTGTTTGGTGCGCTTTATGGGCTGGTGGAATCATCGGTCCGTACTTCTTCAAAAACGATGATGGACAGAACGTTACAGTCAATGGTGATCGGTATTGAGCCATGATTACTAACTTTTTCATTCCCGAATTGAACAACCATGCTGTCCAGGAGCTGTGGTTCCAACAAGACGGCGTAGCATGTCACACAGCTCGTGCCACAATCGGTTTATTGAAAGACACGTTTGGTGACCGCCTAATTTCACCTGGACCTGTGAATTAGCCTCCAATATCTTGTGATTTAAAACCGCTAGACTACTTTCTGTGGGGCTATGTAAAGTCATTGGTCTATGCGGATAAGCGCTTGACCATTTGGAAGACAACATTCGCCGTGTTATTGCCGATATACGGCCACAAATATAGGAAAAAAGTCATCGAAAATTGGACGTCTAGATTGGAGTACATCCGAGCCAGCCGTGGCGGTCATATGCCAGAAATCATATTTAAAATGTATGCAACAAGATCATCTTTCGGATAAATAAAATTCATGTCAATTGAATAATCCATCGTTGTTCTATACCTCTAAAAAACACCGTTTACCTATCACTAATATTCAACAAAATATCACCTATAAGGTTCATCTTTCGTAACACAGGACACAACCACAACAGCTCTTCCTTGATATCCTACCACTTGGATAGACGGCTATGTCTTGTTCTCTGGCGTGCTTGAAATTCCAGGTATGGACCCTGCTGACCTTCCTTCGCAGAGGTACCGGAAACGAAGAGCTTTTGGGGCTGGCTGCTCTATAATCTTGACATAAGCCTTTTGCCGTACTCTCGGCATTCTTTACAAGGCGAAAATGTTCTGTTAGAAAGCCTGTGGGGATGCGTAACTTATTCTTACTGAGATCCAAACACTTTGTGGACCTTGTAGTTACAAAGTTCCCAAGGAACTTTTTAGAATGATGCATTCCTGGAAGATTCCTCCAGAGTGCTTCTCTTTCAGTTTCTTCCTTCCCCTAAAACTCTTTCTTATAGGTGCTTCTGCCCATCCCACAGAAGAGTTCAGGGCCAGTAAGTGGCGTTTGTGCTCTCTTTCAGTCTAGGGTGTAAGCCTCTTAGTTTCCTATGATTTCTGAGTTACCAAGAACCCAAGATAAAGGGACCTTTCGGTTGCAAGTATTTCTGCCTGAATAACAATCGAATAAGAGCCTAACGAAAGTGTACACTTGGTTCTTGACCAGAATACTCCAGCGTCGTCATATATCGTGGATTTAGAACATTCTGCTTACCATTTGACGATATTAACTTTGAAGTTTTGGATAGTGCATGTTTCGACTCGAATAAATAAATGTAACTAAATTCAATGATGCACTTTTGAAAATTGACATATTTCGCTGAAGTATAATGAACTACAAACTGTGTTGTTTTGAATGGAGATAGCTACTATAGTCCGTTCACGAAAGGTTGAGCCGTCGGTTGGACATGGAAATTTGGCATATTCCACTGTGTATATTAAAATTTTAGGTAATGTTCTTTATTTTCTTGTCAGATTGATACGCAATGTTGACAATATTGCATAGAGTTCTCTGATAACTCGCAAGCTTGTCGAACGAAGCCGGGTATATTCGGCAACGTTGACTTTATTTTACGTTACGACAGCAAATACTGCCAACTTCAGATAAATAAACAAACGCCACAAACGCTCAAACTTTCGTGAACGGACTATGCGCGGGATATTAAGACCAACAAACTAATATTCAACAAAATATCACCTATAAGGTTCATCTTTTGTAACACAGGACACAACCACAACAGCTCTTCCTTGATATCCTACCACTTGGATAGAAGGATACGTCTTGTTTTCTGGAGTGCTTGATATTCCAGGTATGGACCCTGCTGACCTTCCTTCGCATAGGTACCGGAAACGAAGAGCTTTTGGGGCTGGCTGCTCTATAATCTTGACATAAGCCTTCTGCCGTACTCTCGGCGAGCTTTCTAAGGTCTGAACTGGTGTTGTTTGCAGAATTTCGCAGCCTCCGTTGAACATTATCCCTGGAAGGTCGAAGAAGGATGGCGAAGATACCTGGAAGAAGACAAACTGATGTGAACAGGGTGTTTTGCATAGAGATAGGATAGTATAGAGTTGCCATCATTGAAATAAACGTGGTATCAGATGTGCCATATTACCAGTGGCGCAGCCAGAATTTTCGTTTGGGGGGGGCCCGATGCAAATATTCAGGGAGAAAAAAACAAAAAAAATACTTTTATTTTATCTTTCTCTTTCTGGTTGATAAAAAATGTCAAATTCACAATATCTTTTCTGAAATCTGGTGATCATTTATTTTCTAAAATGCCTTTCCAATATACAGGGTGTCAAGGAAAAAAGTACCATGCATAGTGTCACGCAATAGAGGGATGTAAATATGAAAAAAAGTCCTATGAATATATGTTGGAAACTGCTTCCTTTAAGAAATACAAGGTGTTAAAGTTGATTTTTTTATTTGGTTTTTTATAACTTTGGACAAAGAGGTGAGAATTGAACAAAATGCAGGGGTTTTGTATGATCCAAATATCCTACTCATTTTTAGGTTACTTATAGAGGACGCCACATATAGGATTCCACATTTAAATCAACCCTAAATATTTTGCCTCGCACTATATGTCAGTCTGGAGTAGAAAAAGCGATTCCTCTATCTTTTTTCCTTCAAAAATTTATACTTTAATGAAGTCGCTAGGACCAACGGTTTCCGGTTAAATGCATCGAAAACTTATGAAGCATGCAAATTGTCCAGAAGCGTCAAAGTAACCTATGTACTTACAATAACAACCAACAGAAAGAATTAAATCAGAATCTTAATCAAAAACACAAAATAATGAAAATGGCAGAAAAAAAAGTTAGGGCTGACGAGTGTATAGGTTCTGTGGGGAAGAGGAAGAAACCCCCATTTACCTATATTCAAGGAATGCTTTAACATTGCGAGCCTAAGGAGAGAAACTTGTAAGAGTGAGGAACTAGTTTCGTTGAAGCCTTCACAGATATTGGATTTCATTAGATCTCTGAAACTGGAAAGTGAGCTGTGAAGGGTGTGGCCAGAACAGCTCTGTAAGGGGACACAATAGACCTTGAGGTCTCTGAACTGTAATCCTATTTTGAACTAAACTAAACTAGGGTTGATTTAAATGTGGAGGAATTATTATGTGGCGCCCCTATTAGTTATCTAAAAATTAATAGGATATTTGGATTTTGCATCATACAAAACCCCCGAATATCACATTTTGTTCAATTCTTACCTCTTTGTCCAAAGTTATTCAAGAAAACACCAAATAAAAAAATAAACTTTAACACCCTGTATTTCTTAGAAGAAGCAGTTTAGGACATATATTCCTGGACCCTTTTTCATATTTTATCGCCTTCTATCGCCTGGCACAATGCATGGTACCTAGTCTCATTTTCAAAAGGTTAATCATTATGTTTTTGCTGAAAAGCAAAATCAATTAGGTTCTGCAAATTGACTGTATGCATGAATACGATTTAGCTATTTTAAATAAAATATTGAAAATGTACTCGAATTCAACCGTATCTACAGAGATACAGGTAGAAAAATTCATATGGAAAAAATTTTGGGGGGGGGCCCGGGCCCCTCGGGCCCCCCCCTGGCTGCGCCCTTGCATATTACTACCACCTAACGTCAACTTTGACAATCGTTGAATTTTCTGGAGAAATTGTGATTCTTGCGCCTGTTTCTAGTTAAATTGTGATTTTTTCTGCTTAATAATATACAATAAAATGGTATCGTGCTCTGTAAGGCTTTCTTCAAGCAGAGAAAAGACAGATAAGAAGAAAATTAGAGGAAAACATTTCACAGGTAGGGATGAGTACTGAACAGACGTGCATTCGAAATTTTTGCTAGTCTGTCTTGGTAATCTGATTTTTATGTGTATATTATCGCCTGCAGAAAAATTGTTGATTTGAACAGGATTCCTAAAGACCTAACACGCGGTGTTTTTTGGGTGAAATTCGTAAACCGAAAAAACTGGAAACTTAATTCAACCCTAAACTTTCCGCCATATTGGTCCCCTACTTAGCCCCGCCCAGTGGTACTGTTTTTCCTTGTCATAGCGTCTCTTCTCTATTATATCTCGATGGTGTTTTGAGATGTGAGTTTTTTTGTACGCTTGAAAAGTGAACTGACTTTAGTGTTGCGTCGTTTTTAGCAGAATTTTGAGGGGTTAAGTGGAGTAGCTTATGCCAAACTTCATACAGGGTTGGGATAAAGTTTGGCACCAAATTAATATCTTTAAACGAAACAGGCGATATTTTTGAAATTTGGCAGCTGATTGTAATGGACCACAATGCATCTGATGAGTATATTTTAATTAATGAGATACTTCCGGTTTAACCGGAAATGCCATCAACTTCTTTAATTTAAATGGGACACTCTATATATTTTTACAAATTTTGAAAGAGCTGGGATTCGAATGCGCACATACTGGGTTTAGTGTAAAAATCTAAAAAAATATTTTCCTTTTCGATCAAAAACTTTTTTAATTTATATGGGACCTCCTGTATATCTTTGCAGATGTTGATATAGTCCGTTCACGAAAGGTTGAGCACATAGTAGGCGTTTTTTTATTCATCTGAAGTTGGCAGTATTTGCTGTCATAACGTAAAATAAAGTCAACGTTGCCGAATGTAACCGGCCTCGTTCGACGAGATTTCGAGTTATCAGACAACTCTATGCAATATTGACAACATTGCGTATCAATCTGACAAGAACATAACCTAAATTTTAATATACACAGTGGAATATGCCAAATTTCCATGGCCAACCGACGGCTCAACCTTTCGTGAACGGACTATAGATCTTGGGATTGCGAATGCTCACATACTGGGTTTAGGGTAAAAATCTCATTAATATTGTCCTTTTCGTTCAATAGATAGGTATGTGTTTGGTGCCTTACTTTATCCCAACCCTGTATACATATACTTTGTAATTGGTTAGATTTGCATTTCTTCAATTCCTGAATATAATACAACATTTTCGCAATTTTGCCCTAGCTATAATTACCGGAATAGCCTTAAGCAACAATAAATTGCCAACAAATCAGTAACATAGTTCAGTTTATGAACGTCAAATCGAAATGAAAATGTAAATACATCGCATCAAGAAACTAAACACTAACAGACGATGTTGCCAAACTGACAGAATTGTCTGTAACTTGGTAGTGGTAGACCAATTATTTCAATATGGAATAAACATACGGCACGATTTCGCATCGCCGGAAGTTTGTACGCGCGTATAAACAGATTCTACTTGGCTGTATAACAAATGCGTGAAGGCAAGTCTAGATTTAATTTTTATTCTGAGGGTATCACCCATACTGCTTTGGGCAGAGGTCGATGATTGCGAAAGCAGAGAAAATATCCTATTAGATTACCACACCAGGTCAAAGACTTGCAGAGAAAATGATCGCAGCTTTGAAAAAGAAGGCTTAACAAGCTCTATCGTTGTCAAAAAACGAGCTAGGGATGCTTTACTGGTCATTGTTTAGATATATCATATGCACAAAATCATAAAAGAAAACTCCAATCTCTGATGATTATATGGTTAGGCCAGAAAAAACCACCGCAAACAAATGCGAGGGACTTTGGGAGATTCCTAGATGAAAATAAGCAGGGGTGGTTCATATAAATTTTTTTCGAAATCGAACTTCCTTCCAAGATACAGCCTTCGGAAGGCGATGACAAGTTGACAGTTTTTAATTTTTTTTACGGCTTCTTAGAAACACCGAGTCATAAAACTATACATAATATGAAGCACTAGGTAGAAGTTACTAACACAATTTTTTCAGATCTCAAAACTTTATTATTTCGGGTTGAAAATAACAACCCTCTATGATTTTCGTTCAAAAATTGTTCTCGTGGGATAGATTCTAGAAAAATAAAATTCTCTTATGATTTCCCATTCAATTCTGGAGAAAAAAAGTCTCCTGCAAAATTTCGATAGAGTCGATACTTTTCTCGGAAAAAATAAAAACCTACAAGCAGTGAATTGAATCACAGTTCACATAAATTCCAACTGGCAACTGGCTCTATGCTTGCTCGTACGTCATCATGGCGCGACGTTTGAACTTGAACGAGTAAAGAATGCGCTTTTTTGATATTTAATTAAGAATTAATTACTTTGAATTTAAAGTGAATAAATGGATAGGTTAATATTCAACTCTTCTCTTAATGCTGTCATATAAAAAACCGATATTGTAACATACTGAAAATTTCCATTCAAATTGCTTGCCAATTCGGAAGTGACATAGTTTTCTGAAAGGAATAACTTGAAATTTTTGAAAAAAAATCGATAATCATTAACAGGAAAGTTGAAGTTATGAATATTAAAATGATTCATAAAATTTCACAGAAAATACTACTTGGTGGTGTTTCGTTTCTAATATTTAGTATTTTTGGACACATTTTATTGGGGTTTCATAAAAGATCAATATATTGATTATATCAAAAGTTTGTCACACGTTTTTCATCATTATTCCGAAATTGAATTCGATATTTAGAACGAAATACCACTATTAAATCTATGGGAGATGATTACCCTTCAGTAGGGTCCTGTAGCGGTCTTAGAAGAACAGAAGATTCGAAAATTATCACTTGGAACGCCAAACCTGGTTTAAATTACCCTCCTGGCCCAAGAGCATGAATTAGGTATTTTGTATCTCAATATTGAAGGTATTTATTCAAATAGTTTCAATTTAGTAAAAACGGCGAAGCAGGGTTTTTTCTACTGAGGTTTTTCAATGCGCTCTGGTATCATACGCCAGAATAGTATGGTACCCCGTTTTGCACCAACCTCATCAAGAGACTTTCTTGTTTCATGTATTGTATTTTGTTAGCTCTCAATTCAAAAGAATAAATAAATGAATAATGATTACAGTATAGTAGGATTAAAAAAATTAGACCATTAGATAGAAAAACTTCTGAAAATCATGAATTACCTAACACTCTGTACATATTTAATATATCCCGCTAAATTATAATGCTCCTATTCGAAAGAAATGGCGCGTAACACATCAATTAATGCGGCGCAACACTGCATCTCATGTATGTCAACCTTTAATACACAAAATCAAAAAGAGACCGAAAATCCCAAAAATATTGTCGCAAATTCACTTCCTATCAATCCTTTAGTCAAATCCACAGGCTCAAACAGAACATTCCATAAAACACCACGTTTTACCAGAACACCATTCATTTATTTGTTTTGAACTGCGTACCATCATAATGAAAACGAAATAACTTCGACCTTGTACATAAAACTCGCGATACATCGAAATAGATAGGGACAAAAACATTTACCGATATTCTAAATAGCCTCAAATCGATGATCAAATTAGTCAGACTCACCAGCGGTATCACATGAAAAAAATTGACCACAACGGAAAACCCTGGAAAACGTAACACATAGCGTTTGAAAATTGTTGTAAAGGTTAGGTTGTTCGAGAATTAATCGCTAAGCAGGAATAAGATTAGATGGATGGATCCTTTAGAATGGATCTCCCCACAAATGTAGAGAGAGATAGTGGAAACCAGATAATAAATAGTCGATTTGCGGTGTTGCCAATTCTCTTGATGAAGTACTCTGTTTTTCTTACAATGTGCGATTTAATGAATTAATTGTTTTATCTTGAGGGCTTGATTGGTGTGGTTGGTATCTGGATGGGCGATCGATGCGGAAAGTGAAGGATAGATGAATAGGTGTTAAATAGCTCCTGAACACAAGTCACAATTTTTCATGGTTTCGATAACTAGTTTCTGGGACTATTACGATCAATAATAGGTATTGATGATGGTATTGACGAACATTTTTGGGTCGTCGTGAAGCACCTTGTCGGACCGCAGTAAAGAAATTGGTGGGAAAATTCGACCTGCTGGGACAACTTAGTGATGTGAAAAATAAAACCCGTGCACGTCGCTCAAGAATAGCAGAGAATATTGCTTCTGTAGCCGAAAGTGTTGAAGAAAACCCAAGCTTGTCCATTTCTCGTTTTTCTTTGGAATTACACATTCCACAGACGCCATTACACCGTATTTTGCATAAAGATTTGGGTCTTCAACTCTTCAGGCTTATAAAGTTCAGTTAACACAAGAACTCAAGTCTGCCGATCATCAACAACGTCGTGTCTTTGCTAATTGGGTCGTTGAAATGCATGAAAATGATTCGGAATTCCATCGAAAAATCATCTTGAGTGATGAGGCCATTACCACCTTGGTGGCTTCGTCAACAAGCTAAATTGTCGCATCTGGGGCTCGGAAACCCAAGAGTTATTGTTGAAAAGCCTCTCTATCCTCAACGTGTGAATGTTTGGTGCGGTTTATGGACCGGCGGAGTCATTGGACCTTACTTTTTCGAAAATGAGGCTGGAGCAACAATTACGGTGAATGGATTGCGCTATCGAGAGATGATTAATGATTTTTTTATGGCGGAAATTGGATAGTATTGATCTGGACAACGTTTACTTTCAATAAGACGGCGCTACGTGTCACACAAGCAACGAAACCATTGATCTTTTGCGGGAAAAGTTTCCGGACTGTGTTATCCCTCGAAGAGGTGAACACATTGGTCAGCGAGATATTGTGATTTAACACCTTGCGACTTCTTTCTTTGGGACCAGATGAAAGAGAAGGTCTACGCCAATAGCCCAGCGTCGATTCAAGACCTCAAAGATTGAATTCGTGAGGCTATCGAGGACATAGGGCACCTACTTTGCGATTTGGTTATGGAAAATTTCATTAAAAGGATATGAGCCTATAAGCGTGGTCGTGGTGGTCATTTGCCTGATGTTATTTTCCACTATTAACGGCATAGCTTCTCCTTTATGATGAAATGAACATTCGATCATTTATATTGAAAATGGTATTTTTCTTTGAATATCAAACTAAACACCTCTTAGTGGAAAATCCTTTACCATCTGCTTTTGAATAAATCAAAGAGCAAGAGGAATACCCATCTAGATTATGTGGTCAACCTGGCAACACTGTCTCGCAAAACCAACTCTGAAGAACTAATAATAGATTGTTTTGTTCAAGTTCTGAAAACTGCTCTTCCTGGAAGGTATTAACAATATAAAAATAATATTGTTTAATAATAATGCCAGTCGAATTTATGATGAGGAAATAGTTAAACGTGCATTGAGCATCTTAACGGTACCTAACAAAATATTGGGAAATAATTCAAATTTGAATATTCTATGGGAGCTATCGTTTTCGTTTCATTCATTTATGAATTCAATTTTTCTATTCGCATCATACGTTAAAAATTTCTAGTTTTCGAATGTTGTAACAATAATTGTTTTTCAAAAATGTAATAAATAGGAAGATTGATTATTTTTATATGAATTCAGTTAAAATTTAAGAGATATAAACCAAACCGTTGCTGAAGTAGGTAAATAATTTTTCTATGAATTTCCTACTTCAAGAATCTTCATAAAATTTTGTTTCTGGCACATTTTGTCTGAAAATTTAAATAAGTTTAATAAGAGGATTGTCCTATACTTGGTATTTTGAATACAATGATAATATGTTAAGTATATCAACAAAATGACTAAGCAAAATTTCGTGGGGATCCCAATTCAAATAAGCTGAGAATAAAATTCTAGCAGAGTAGTCCTTGGCGAGGTCAGTTCTTGCAAATGAGTAACTATTGGGTCGATTTCGTTCATTGTATCGAAATTAACATTAAAAGTAGTCTCTTTAACTTTTCCTTCAACAGTTTTGGGGTTTACGGCTGGTCAATTTAAACAAAATTCTTATTGACTGAGGATATTTCAGTTTAAAACATCTTTTGGGATTTGAATTCATAAATTATATGTTCGTTTTCTGATTTTTTTCGAAAAGTTCATGACATAAAATGTTTACTGTATGTATAGCTTCGAGAAACATCTTAACAAAAATTTAAGTATATGTATGATTAAATCATTAGCGTAGTAATCCAAATGCCTAAAGGACATGATTAACATTCCTGATATACTAGAGAGCACGTTGTGTGACGTCTGATCATGATGACGTCAAAGATATTTCCTTCGTAATCGTTCGGGGATACCCATAAGGTAAAGCCTGACATAGACAACAAGATTTGCATGAAGTGGGAGGTTTATGTTTATAGAGGGACTGTCCCATAGACGACGTATAAGGAATTTTGTCAATGGATTGTCACTCCTCAATTTTATGATACTATTTTAATCACAAAATTGTGTCCTATTTCACCGAGTGACTGATAGCTATCTGGTAGATAACATATCGTTAAAATAAATGTAACAGTATTTATTACATTAAAATACTTTCAGGTTTTTGAATCAGAATACCTTAAAGCTATTAGTTAGCTATCAAGTGTTGAAACAAGGTCTTTATTTTAAATTTTGATATAATTTAATTGTCTATTTGCAGAGCATTTGGATTGTTGATGTTTTCAAGCAAAATGAATCTTGTTTTCAATTGACCATCATTATTCCTGACATAAAAACTTTTTCCAATGGTTACGTAATATTTGTTTTTATTCACCTTATAAAATAGGAATAATTGAAGAAAGACGTGATTTTAGAAACTTTTGCCCGCTTTTCATTTTGGGGAAAACGATAATTCGAATATCCTGAATACTATTGGTGTCATTCTGTTCAATTATGAATTCAAATTTTAAAAAATAGCCTAAAAACTTCAAGTTTTGAACTCCCGCGCTACGTCCGACCAAAACACGATAACTTCCTTTTCCCGATATGAACAACGCGCAAAAGCCTCTACTTTACATCTAATGTGGAACAAAAATTAATAGAGTATTTTTGTATCTAGTGCGCGAAATGCTACTTTGGTGATCGAGAACTGATTTTTTTAACCCTCCGTTAGTCGCGCCAGGTCTGTGAAACGGCCAGACACTTTTATCCTAATTTTCAGAAATTCAGGGCATGGCATCTCCGGCTCCGTCTATCTTTCCGAAAGCATGCGACAGAGAGTCCTTGCGAATCTCATCGTGAAACGTGCTAGTACGAAAAAAAATATATCGTGACACGGTGTGGGAGACCGGCGCGACTACTCTCGTACCCTATTTTTTATATCTTGATAGTTCGATTGTGCGGTGAGTTTCAGGTGTGTTTGTTCTGTATAACTTATAACGAGATAAATTCATTGTTTTTTTAGCCATGTGGTCTTACGAAAAAGGGCAAGCTCGACTGCAGAAATTACTAGAGGTTTTAGATGAGGAAGAGGATCAAATAGCAAATGACGAATATTCAGATATTGATCAGTCTGAAGAAAAATTTAAATATTTAGAACAACAACTTGCGAGTGATGACTCAGAGCAGAATATTTCTGATGATGATGAGGAAGAAAATCAAAGTAATACACTGTCGTTTTTTGGCAAAGATACACAAAAAACTGTCTAGAAAATGGCCTTCATTAAGCTAAAATATGTTGTAGAATCATTTTATTTTGATGAAAGGGTGTAACTTTTTGTTATTTCTAGTCTTCAAATCCTTAGAGTTTGATTTTTTCTTTTTATGACTGAATAAAGTAAGGTGTATGAAGAAAATGATTTTTTTTGGAATCTCCCCAAATATTTGCATCAATCGAAATATGTACCAATCTTGCATTTTCTTGTCACTCAGTTATGTTTTGAAAGACATCCATTTGAATTTTTAGGCAAAAAATCTTTCCACTTAGCATTCAGAGCTCAATGAGTATGCACGGTCTGTGAGACCGGCGCGACTACCTATGTTAAAAATTTTGACGCGACTATTCGAGGGTTAACGAGGCGCAGCCGAGTTAAAAAAAATAGTCGAGATCACCAAAGTATTTCGCGCATGAGATGCAAACAAAATTTTTTCTACAAACGCTTAGCTTAATATGAAAAAAAATGTTGAACTGGTTTGAACTGTTTTTCCAAATCAAGTAATTAGGTATTATAACTATGGGCAATATATTCTATGTTGAAAGCAACACTCAATGTTAAAGAAAACGTGGATTTCAAGAAATTCACCAAGTTAAAATATAAACATCCCATATAGTTTACATGCAGTGTGCGAAGTAAGTATTTCGCACACTACTTCGCGCACGGTGTCATAGTAACAAAGGAAAATGAAAAAAAGGGTCACTTCGCATATTCTTGCCAATGCGCGAACCTTGTCATTTTTTGACGTTTGTAGAAAAAATATATTAAGGATGTTCCACTTGAACGATGATGAAACTGATGAAATTCTGTATGTTTCTGACAGCACGTAAAGAAGCTGACTACCAAGAATTCATTACGGCAAATGTTAATCAGTATGCAGCTCAAGTACACCATAATTCAATGAGATTATTTTAGATTAAGGAGACTCATGTGAATTTAGAATTGTTTTCTCGCTTCTTCTCCATTAATTCAACTTACTTTGAGTATTTCATCAATCGAAAAATACTAGACTTGGATTAACTGAAGAATCATATACTGAATATAAATATCGTCAAATGGTATAGTTTTAGTTTAGTTTAAAAAGAGCCCCTTACAGAGCTGTTCTGACCACACCCTTCACAGCTTGCCTTCCAGTTCCAGAGATCTGATGAAATCTAATATCTGTGAAGGCCTCAACGAGGCTAGTTCCTCACTCTTACAAGTTTCTCGTCCAAGGTATTCTTTCCTTATGCTCGCAAAGGCGAAGCATTCCGTGACTAGGTGAATGGGGGTTTCTTTCTCCTCCCCACAGAACCTACACTAGTCAGTGTCCGATAATCCCATCACCAACAGGTGCTTCCTGAGGCGACAGAGTCCTGTAAGAAAGCCAGTGAGGAGGTTTAATAGTTTCTTACCAAGAGCCAGATATCTTTTGGAGCTTGCTGTTTCAAAGTTCCAAAGGAACTTAGTGGAATGATCCATCCCTGGGAGATTCCGCCAGAGTTTTTTTTAACTCGGCTTTCTCCTTCTCCAGAAACTCATTCTTATAGGTACACTTACCAATACCACAGAAGGGTTCTGGGCCAATGAGTGAAATTCGTGCGCCCTCTTTGGCGAGTGTATTGGCCTCTTCGTTTCCTTTGATTCCCGAATGGCCGGGACCCCAGATTGAAAATACCTTATTTTACTTGCCTACCTCATTGAGTTTGTTCCGGCACTCCCAGATCATCTTTGAGTCGATGAGGTAGGAGCTCAGTTCTTTAATAGCACCTTGACTATCTGAGTGTATGGCTATATCGCACTTCTGATAGTTTCTTTCTAGATTCTATCAAATGGTATAGAGATGGCTCTAACACCACGATAGGGGCTGGCGATGGAATATACGGGCCAAGAAGCAAGTGTACACTATCTTTAGGCTCCTATTCAAGTGTTATTCAGCAAGAAAAACTTGCAATCGAAAGATACATAGATAGTAACCAGGAAAGAAACTAATAAGGGTGTGTCTCTTTAGTTCTTGATCACTCAGGAACCAAAGGAAATTAAGTTGTCAACGCACTATCCAGAAAGAGAACGTAAACGCCACTACTGATCCAGAACCTTCGGCAAATCACCTAAAAGAAAGAATTTTTGGAAGAGGAAGAACCTGAAACAAAAGCACCCTGGAGGAATCTTCTGGGAACAGATTATTCCAAGAAGTTCCTTGGGAACTTTAGAATTACAAAAAGTATTTGGATCTCAGGCAGAATAAGTTACGCCTCCTTACTGGTTTTCTTACAGAACATTGTAGCCATAGGAAGCATATGATGAGAATTGGCTAAACAGAAACTGACGAGTGTAGATTCAGTGGTGAGGAGGAGGAAACTCCTGTTAACTTAGTTACCGAATGCCTTGGACAAGAGAATTATGGAAGAAGCGTAAATCTAGCCTCTCCTCTTAGATACTGCAGTTCATTAGGGCTCTGGAACTGAAGGGCAAGCTGTAGCGCAGTTGTGGAAACAGTTTTGATGGGGATCAGTGAAAAGCACCCTCCTTAAAAATCCCCAACCTACCCTCGGCGCTGTTCCTCTAACTTCATCCAAAATATGTAATCCAATCATCGTATCATAGATCTGAAATTTCGTGTCTTTGCTTTGAAATGCATGTAAATGACCCGGAGTTCCATCGAAAAATCATCTTGAGTGTTAGGCCCATTTTCACCTCGGTGGCTTCGTCAACAAGCAAAATTGTCGCATCTGGGGCTCGGAAAACCCAAGAGTTATTTTTGAAAAGCCTCTCTATCCTCAACGTGTGACTGTTTGGTGCGATTTATGGTCTGGTGGAGTCATTGGACCTTACTTTCTCGAAAATGAGGCTGGATCAACAGTTACGGTCAATGGATTGCGCTATCGAGAGATGATTAATGATTTTTTATGGCCGAAATTGGATAGTATTGATCTGAACACACAAGCAACGAAACCATTGATCTTTTGCGGGCAAAGTTTCCGGACCGTGTTATCTCTCGAAGAGGTGATCACAATTGGCCACCGAAATCTTGTGATTTAACACCTTGCGACTTCTTCCTTTGGGGCCACGTGAAAGAGAAGGTCTACGCCAATAGCCCTGAGTCGATTCAAGACCTCAAAGATGGAATTCGTAAGGCTATCAAGAACATAGGGCAGCTACTTTCCGATTTGGTTATAGAAAATTTCATTAAAACAATATGGTCCTGTAAGCGTGGTCGTGGTGGTCATTTGCCTGATGTTATTTTCCACTATTAACGTCATAGCTTCTTCTTTATAATGAAATAAACATCCGATCATTTATATTGAAAAATGGCATTTTTCTTTGAATATCAAAATAACACCTCTCATTGGAAAACCCTTTAGTTTAACTTATCTTGAGTATTTCGTTAGGTACCCAAAAAAGTGCTATAGGAAAATGCAAACGTTTTTGGAGATGGAAGAAACTGAAAGAAAAGCACTTTGGAGGAATCTTACGAAATAGATAATTCCTAAAAGTTCCATTGGAACTTTAAAATTGCAAGGCCCAAAAAGTATTTGGTTCTCAGTAAGAATAAAGTTACGCCTCCTCACTGGCTTTCTGACAGGACATTGTCGCCTTAGGAACCATATGATGAGAATTTTCTTAACACACATTGACGAGTGTAGATTCTGTGGGGAAGAGTATGATACTACTGTTTACTTAGTTACAGAATGCCTAGCCATTTAGAGCCTGCGCAAAGAATGCCTTGGACAAGATAATTATAGGAGAAACGCAAATTTAGCCTCGTTGAAGCCCCTCTCAGATACTGGAGTTCATTGAAGCTCTGGATTCGGAAGGAGAGCTGTAGCTCAGTTGTAAAACAACTCTGATGGGGGCAGTAGAATCTACACTTACCCCCTTAAAAATCCTCAACCTATCCACGCCGCTGCTCCTCTCTGATATAATCTAATCCCGAAATATAAAGGGCAACCCTGGTATCATAGATAGAAAAATTCGGAGTGAGATCAAAGACGGCAAATCAGTTCCTTAAGGTGGCTATAGCATTGATGACTCGAGAAGTTGTTTTGAAATGTTAGTTGACCGCATTATCTCTGTTAATATCGAAGGTCATCAACAAAACTCAGGCAGCATAAACTTCTCACATCTTCATATTTTAAAAGCAATTCAGTGTTTAACATTAGGATGTTATTATAGTGTAATAAGCAGAACGACAATTGTAATTAGACGTTGAGTGTACTTACTCTCAAGTGAAATTTTAATTCGGAATTGTTTATCTAGTTGTTCGCAGAAGTAGGTAAGCTAAGACCTTTTTTCTTAGTTTTTATATACAGTTTTATTGATTTACTTTCTATATGGGATTCTTGAGTATAGGTACATTCTGCTTAGATGTCTTTAATTCAAGATTCCAACTTTCTGTTGATAAAAATGATCCAATTTATTGTTGCAGTCATTAATGAGGGCATATCAAATTATGTCATATCACAATCACGTGCTTGTTTTTCAACACAATAACTATCAAGTCCTATACAGCGTGTCTGCTTTTGAAGTGGACAAACTTCCGAAAAGAAAACGTGTGCATAATTATTGATTTTTCATTGGAAAAATAGGACTAATTTTGTTAGCTTCAGAATCGTGATATTCTTCTCCTCACCACGCCTTCAATACGAGTGTTTTCTGCATACAGTCTCTCGCATCTTGTAGCAAATTTATTGCACTTTCCGAATATGTGGTCAAATTTGATGAGGAAAACTGAATAATGATAATTTCGGAGAAAAAACTGGAAATATTTCGTGACATCAAGAAATGTTAAATTGAAGAATAACCGTCAACATTTCGACCATGTGTTATATGACATTTTTTGTTGCAAATCACTTGTATGATCACTCTTCGAAGTTTGTCCACTTTACAAGTAGACACCCTGTATAGTTAATGAAAAAATCGATGCAACAGTTTTGGAGTTAACTCCCCAAATTTAATAATTTCTCTTATTCTGAGGTTGTTCCATTCATTATTTTATTATATTGTTTTATATTTCAGATTCGCGGTTATATTTCATTATTTGTTGTTATCTCGGAACTGATTTTATCTATTTTATCTGTAAATTTAGTGAAACAAAAAATAGTTGTACGAACATTTCTCAATAAGGAAATCAACAAACGATATTTATAGAAATATTCAAATAATTTCAATAAAAATTCAGTGGATGGACATCTTCAGTGATTTCCAAAAGAATGATTTTAGAAATAATAAATAAAATAATTATTGAAAGCACCGAAATAAGCTTGCGAATTCAAACACTCAAAATTGGCGGTTGAATGTGACGTAGCATTCATTCCATTGGTTGAATGTTGAATCATAGTTGACAACGAGGCCAACTGACATAATTATGCTTGCTCGTGCGTCATTATGGCGCGACATTTGAACTCACGAGTAAATAAATCACTGAAGGCTTTTATCGCCCATTTTTTTCAAACAATCGTGAAAGAAAAACAGTATTAATGCTTTCTGTACTGCCTTGTTTCATAAATAACTAATTTGAATCTTTCTGTTCAAAATTTACACCTATCTCGAATTTTCATTTTCCAAGTTGTTCCTTGTAGAAATCAACTTCTTTTGACGGCCGGCCGTAAATGTGATAACTTCTGGAATACTATAATACTAATCGTTAGCTGAATATTCAAACTATTTTGATCGTTTTCACAATATGAACAAGCAAACTGATTTTGTTTACTAACGAAATTCTTTTCAATTTTTGATTCGAATGACGTTTTAATATAGATATAAATAAAGGAAGATTCATTTACACGTGGTGTTATATTAATATTTAAGGGGACGATTCTTGGAACCATTTAAAAAAAACTTGCTAACTTTTGAGATTCATGGTGGTGACGCCTATGTTAAAAGAAATAAAACATTAGAAAAATATCCTTATGCAATGAAAATGTACCAACAGTTTTTCCTGGATATTTATTTTTCAAATGACTCTCAGAACTCTCAGAACACCTGGTATACAATTCGAAATTTCAGCCCAATCCGTTGAACACTTTCTATATTATCGAAGTCTTGAAAAACAATTTTTTTGATATTTGAAAAGTATACATCCCTACATTATTCTGTATAAGCCTTTGTAGCAATGTTAGTCAACTATAAACGAAAGTATAACCTGACCAACGTTTGTGAATTCAAAAATATTACAGAAAATTCAAATGAGTAGAGCTCATAAGACCATATACAGTGGAACTTCCCTATAACGAAAGCACAAACACTCCAACTGAATGCAGTTGTTAAAACCTATTGCCAAAAACGAAAAATCAGAATTAAGACAGACGAAATCCCAAAAATAACAATATTGAAACAAAACTTTGGCAGCATTCTACGGTCTACCACATAACGATGAATACTGAAGATAAGAATTGCGTGCGTTAATTTTCACCATGCATGGTAATGACTTCTTGAACATTTCACTCGACTCAAACCAAATATTCGTGTTGAAAAACTGAAAAATTGAAAAATTTTCCTCACTAACCTTCAAATACTAAGAGTATATCCGGTCAAAATTCATTTAATCCAGAACACGTACACGAGCGAAAATATGTTATCACTTTCGAAAGAATGTTCATTGGACTGGAAATTAAACACAGAAATTGATAGGAATGAAATGATACCGAACGCACTTCATTACTCTGTGACTTGTTTCGTCAGACTGGTCTATAGGAAGGACTTTCACCGCAGTTTTGCTCAAACTTCTTCGAAATCAAGACAGGTATAGATATTAAAATAAAAGCCGGCATTGTTGCCGGCTCTTCTTAAAACAATAGAACGATCAAAGGCTGTAATTGACGTGGAATTTGAAAATTCGTATTCGTTGTTGAGAAATGTCAAATTTGAATTTTGGTATTTGAATATTTAAATTCTAGGAAACTGTAATTATGGCGGCAAATTCAAATTTAATTCTAACGGTTTTTTTGAGTGGGTATTTCCTGTATGTTAGAATATAGGTCTTTTTTCAAGTGGCAGCATTGAGAGTAGTGTTAAATATATATAAGTACCCATCAAATTATTCACTTAGAATCACAATACGAAATCAAATTTAAATCAAATATTGAAAATGAGATTTTTATACTCGTAAACTGCGATTCAACATTAAACCAATGAGATGAATGCTAACGCCCATTCTGATCGATTGAATTCGCTAGCTTATTTCGGTGATTTAAATAATTTTTTTTCGAAAATCTGACAACGAGAGTTTTTTTGAGGGTTCATTATGTTTATAATGATTTTTCTGGAAATTACTGGAAATGCCTATTCGTTTTGACCTCGGATTCTTCATCATTGAGTCAAACCGAGTCGTGTGGGGCCAGTTTACTAGTTTTTCAATGGAAAAATTTTAAAGTTTCTCAAATTTAATGATTTTTTATTGAATATTTTCATGAACATCGTTTATGAATTTTCACATTGAGAATGTTAGGACAGTTTTCTTCATCACTGAATTCCCAGATAAAATGTAAATTCTTAAAAAGAGAAGTTTCAACAAATAAAAATAAAATATGATCCTCAAATATATAATATAAATATAGCTCGTCCAAAATATGAACAAAAGATTCTTAAGATCACCGTTTTCGAGATGCAGGCTGTTAAATATGAAAAAAAGTTACTGTCCTTTGCGAATATCTCTGGAACCGTACAGAAAACAGCTTTCTGAACATTTTCTAATCATAATAAGCTATGTTTTTAGCGGATTTTTTTTTCACGTTGGTGAAGGTTATGAAGGATTATACTGGGTGTTTCTCCCTCCAACTTCTACGCTAATGTGAAAAGCACGGATTTTGAGACGCCCTTTGAACCGCCAATGTTTTTCACAAAGAAGGTACTCCTGGTCATACGTTTTTAAACCGACAGTTTGAGCGCATAGTAGGCGTTTGTTTATTTATCCGAAGTTGGCAGTATTTGCTGTCAAACGTAAAATAAAGTCAACGTTCTCGAATGTACCCGGCCTCGTCTGACGAACTTGCGAGTTATCAGAGAAATCTATGCTATATTGACAACATTGCGAATCGATCTGACAAAAAAATAAACAACATAACCTAAAATTTCAATGTACACAGTGGAATATGCCAAATTTTCATGGCCAACCGACGGCTCAAATTTTCGTGAACGGACTATACTTATGTGGCCAATTTTATGACTATTATTGAATAATTGAAAATAAGTTATTGTAAACAATTGTTTCTCGAAATAAAAATTGATTTTTCTCGAAAAGAGTAGACTTTAGAGCTCAGTTTTCACCAATGACCATGAAAACTGTGAAATAAATGCTAGTTCGGGGTTCGTACTAGGTAGAATATGATAACAATTTCATTGAAAAACAAATACACATGGCTTAAGTTTCACCATAATTTAAATTGTGTAGCGAAAACCGTGTATTTTTTTTCAATAAGAAAAATCAACGTCTGTATAACGAATTTCTCTCTATAACGAATTTCGTACAAGACATTGCACCTTGAATCCAAATTCCATGTTAAAAACACCTTCTAAAACGAAGTGAATTCTCTCTATAACGAAATAATCAAATAATGGGAATTGGTAAGAAGGTATAAGGGTGGGTTTTTCCCGAAATTTTTCCAGACGTACGTATGATGACGTATGATGAGAGATACTCATCGAAACTAGTCGAGCAGGCAAGAATTTGCAGTCATTAATAAACAGTCTCACCAATAAAAAGGCATTTTTAAATTATTTCATTATTTCGTAATAAATCCCGACCTTAAACTAAATCATTAAGACAGGCAGAGATATCCTTCTGAAACAGTTTTAAATACATCCCTGGCTGTTTGGTTTCAATCTGACCATTACGCTCGTGTGAAAAGTTGTGCGAAAATGTCCAAAAGCGAGTTCTCAAGTTTGACTTAAATTTATCAATGAAGTCGACCATGACATAGCCGACTATAGAAAGAAATTTTTTTCATAACAAAATTTCTTTAAAACGAATATTTTTTGTGGATTTAGCTTTCGTTATAGGGAAGTTCCACTGTATTATTATTAGTTTGAAATGATTGTGACTGATTCAAATAGTTTCTCTGAATCTTAAGTAAAGATTTTTAAGCAAATCCGCATAACTCTACTACAAATTATCGTCAATTTTTCTGAAAATCCGCAAAATAAAGATATTCAGTCGATGAATAAGACTCACACTTACACAAGTTACCTGCGTGAACACTATTTTCACATTTCTTCATTTGCTCATAATAATCGTACGATCTGGCAACGTCGCGCTTGATCAATAGTTGATCCAGTAATCGGAATTGACGCATGGGTTTTTCCCACCGCAAACCTCTTCTTCTTTAAAATTAATTTACGGTAGTATTTGGTAATCCCAGTTTGGTCCATTCATAAAATGATAATTGAAGGGACTGAGAGCCTTTGAAGGACGTTTTTCGCTCTTATTTTTTTCTTCAGGAAATGATTGCAGATTTTTGAAAGAATTTGGAAAGTTCTTTCTCCTTTACTGATGAATTTTTTTCAATCAATTGAAATAATAAGGCTTTTGTGCGCTTCTTCAATTTGATATTGATTCAAAGAAAGAACTTTAAAACTTAAACCTTAAACTAAATCATTACGGCGGCCAGAGAGATCCTTCTGAAACAGTTTTAAATACACCCCTGGCTGTTTGGTTTCAATCTAATCATTACGCTAGTGTGAAAATTGTGCGAACATGTCTAAAACGAAATTCTTAAGTTTAAATGATAATAAACTTAAATTAATCAGTGAAGTCGACCGCGACATTGCCGACTATAGAAAAAAATTTTCTGTATAACGAAATTTCTTTATAACGATTTTTTTTGCGAATTTAGCGCTTTCGTTATAGGTTAATTCCACTGTATATTGATTCAAAAGAACCAGATTCAAGATTGAACAGTAAAATTCAATGGAGATTTCCAGAAGATATCATTTTAGAAATAATGGAACCTCCGAAAATCATAGCGTTTATCCGTATTTTGTTAAATACAGTCAAGATTTCAAAAAAAATCATTGAAATCACCGAAATGAGCTAGGGAATTCAAACGATAGTCATCGCGGTTTGAATATTGAATTAAAAATTTAAGAAAAGCCCTGAGCAGGAGCTTTTGAGCGCTCGTTCATTGGTGGGGCAATAAGACTATTACTTTAAAATTTTCATTTGGGACTTGAGATTAATACCAAATACAGTGGAACTTACCTGTAACGAATGTCTGTATAACGAATTTCGTACAAGACATATTGTACCTTGAATCCAAATTCCATGTTAAAACACCCTCTAAACGAAAACAAGTAAATTTCTCTATAACGAAATATTCATAGAACATCACTCTTTGAATGGGTGTTGGTAAGAAGGTATAAGGGTGGGTTATTTCCGAAATTTTTCTGGACGTACGTAATAAATCCCGACCTTAAACTAGGGGAAGTATGCCTATGATGGCATCCTGCTTATGATGGCACACTTCAAAGAAGTCTGTTAACATCAACCGAACAAACTTATATTTACTGAGTTTGTACGCCAAATGGCATTTACGCTTGATATACGTAGTTACCCTTGAATACGTGGCAATTTGTGACTGTTATAAGAGTTCAAGCATTTGGGTAAGTGTTGATGAATGATAGTTATTTCATTCTTTTTCGTTTTATTTGGATATTCAAAAAATTTGTGTAAAAAAGGATTATACTTTCCTTTAATCACTCTATAATAATGCTTTTAGTGTGAAAGTTTTAGGTTTTTTCGTCTTTTTAGTACCTTTTTTGCTTTGTCGAAAAATATATGTTACTTATGCTTATGATGGCATAGCCAGAGTATTCCTATGATAGCATACGGTGCCATCATAGGAAAAAGAATCTAGATCAAGAAACGATTCCTCCAAAGCCTGGTACTTCGCAAGGAATGTTAGAGGTATCCGAAAATAATGAAAATGGTTTCAAGTGAAGTATCGAGATCATTGAAAATCATACAAGAACTCTCACTACTGCCAACTGCTGTTGCAGAATCAACAGTGAACAGAGGAAGAAAACGAGGAAAAGTTGGAATCCTCAATACAACCCCTGACATAAAAGAAAAGAAGTTGGAAGAAGAAGAGAAGACAAAGAAAGAGAGAGAGAAGCTAGCTAGAAAGGTCAAAAGACAGATTAAGTTCGTAGAAGAAAATGAAGAAAGACATTATGACGATGATTCAGATGCCGCTTGTCTTTATTGTTATAAGCTGTTTTCCATGTCTCGACCAGGGGAGAATTGGTTGCGTTGCCAGAAATGCGCCAGCTGGTGCCATGCCGAGTGTGCTAGTGCAAATCATATTCGTAGGTGAATTGTGCGTAAAAAATTATATTTTTATATTTTGATTTTTGACGATGCCAAAGAATGTAAATTTAGTTTCTTCACACTCATATTTTCATTAAATAGGACTGCTATTTTCTTCAATAAAACATTTCAATAAATAATATCATTTTATTTTAAGTTATATGCCATCAAAGGACATACGTGATCTTATGATGGCACCCGTGGCCAAATTTTAAAAAGTGCCATAATCCAAATTTATATTGAAACTATACATAAGAATGCATACTACATACGAGTAGCAGTAAATCTGTACACTCGATGACATAGAAAAATATTCCTTTAATGAAATATGTAAATAATTCGTTAAGGGTGCCAACAAGGGCACACTTCCCCTAAATCATTACGCTAGTGTGAAAAGTTTTGCTAAAATGTCTGAAAGGAAGTGCTCAAGTTTGAATGATAAATTTAAATTTATCAGTGAAGTCGACCGCGACATTGCCGCCTATAGAAACAAATTTTCTGTGTAACGAAGTTTCTATATAACGAATTTTTTTGTGGATTTAGCGTTTTCGTTATAGGGTAGTTCCACTGTATTTTAGAAATAATGGACCCTCTGAAAATCATAGCAATTAAACATTTTTCGTTCCGTAGTCAGGTTTTCGAACAAAAATATTCGAATCGCTAAAATAAGCTAGCAAATTCAAACGACCAGAAATGATGGTTGATTGTGACGTATGCGTTAGCATTCATTTCATTGGTTGAGTATTGACTAACGGTTTACAACGATGCCAAAACTGCCACTCGGTACCATTAGCGAACCATTCCGCTTGAAAACTTTCAAGGCGTTCTTTTCGGCAGTTATCATGTTTACGCTTTCCCGTGAACACAAAAACTTCTGAATGGAGCAACTTCAAAACGAGAAATTTTTCAGTGTACGATTGATATTTGGATGATAAAATTCAGTAAAACAATAAACGAATTTATTCACGACTATTGTATAATCAACCCATTATACGTCTGTTTGCTCGGTCATAATAATACCCATTAATCACAAATGAATAATGAGTTATTATTCACTGCTGTCAGATGCTTCATAGAATAAGCTTTAATATATTATTCTTCAAATTGATATGTCTCCAGTATTCCAACTAACAAATATGGATATACCTTGTCAAACGAGGGCCAAATCTACTTTTATTACATCAATCGAAGCAATTTTCAATAAAAAAAAATGCAATGACAATTCTCCAAAAATTTCTCATGTGTCAACTTTTCTTCAGACTTAAATAGAAGTATCTTGTCGCGGTCACAAAATGTTGAAAACTTCAAGAATATATTCAGTAGTCGTTGATAAAGTATAGTATGCTACTCGCTTATAATGGCTATTATTCACTTGATGAATAAACTTCACCTCATGAATAATAGCTAAACTTATACGCTCGTTGCATAAAATACTATTAATGAAACCAATAACTTCCAGGATATTTAAATTCTAATGAAAATTTTATTCATCTGTCAAATTCGACAGACAACAATGTTCCGACTGATTTTTTATTGTTGTTTTAGCCAATGAGCATACAATTAGGCGATTATTTTGCATTAGTGCAAATTATCGATAATTCGCACTTGTGCAAAATTATCAGGTCCTTTAAAATAAATGCAGACGTAATTATGAACGTTTATTACTTATTAGAGTAACATGAAAACTGACAGCAACTTACAGCGACACAATACGATTTGATGGATTCACAAAATTTTCTTATTAAATTCAACTCTTGCAATGAAAATGAATCGATAATTTTTGACAAATCTGCTCTCAAGCAAGTTAAACTGTAAAAGGCACTCGAGCGCTCCGCGCACTCGTGCTCTTCAACTTAACTTGCATTCGAGCATATTTCCCAAAAATTTTCGATAATTTTCATTGCACTAGTTAAATTACAACTGATCATTCCACCGATAAGCACAATCATGAATATTGACGAATCTTTGAGGACATGTGAATAAGCGTTGAAGTCTTGAGACTTAATATAAGTCACCAATAGATAAAAATTCCAAAAAAAATTACCCATCTTCATGCAACGAATTTCTTTTCAGATTTTCAGAATGAGAGGGGCACTACAAATAACGTGGGTATTGGGTATCATTTCCATATTGAATGCTGAAGAAGAACCCACAAGTAAGTAGAATAATTCGAATTCAAATTATGTCAAATTCAGAACTTGGTTTCATCTGTTCTTCAAATGTTGGTATCATTTCCAGCAATACCTGAAATCGAATGTCAACATCTCAACAAAGCTCCACTGTGAAATTTCAAGTGTTCATCTCGAGTCTTTCTTTGAAAATCTTTAACTATCGGTCCTCGTGAATAAGCCTGTATATGGAATGTACTCAAATCAATTATTAAATAAAATTCATAATTTTCAGATCCTCCATTTGCATACAACGCCAACCAACAAGGCGGGTCAAGGCTCTACCCTAGCCTCAACGGTGTAACAGACTACAGTAACAGAAATGGCTACAACTTCTATAACCAGCCTGGTCAACCAGGATATCCTGCAAACAGTGGTTCAATGTATCCAAACCAGCAACCAGGAAATTACCAACCATATCCAATTGGTACGGACCCATACAACAGACACCTAAATAACTCGTATCCAACTTATCCAAACAACAATCAGCAACAACAAGGTGGTTACAGACCTGGAACTGGTATTAAGAACCCTCACCAAGGCTTTGGCAATCCGAAAACTGTAGTAAACCCACATCAACCTTTTGGAAGCCCAGGAACGTCCAGTAATAATCAATATGGCAGCCAAAGGAATGATTCTAGACCGTATAATCCAACGAATCAATATCCTTCGTATCCAGGCAATCCTGGATACTCAAACAACCAGAATTATCCACATAATTCCAACTATCCAAGTCCAAATTCTCCTAATTATCGAAATAACACAGGTTATCCGAACTATCCGACTAACCATCAAGGTTATGGTTCACATAATCAAACAACTTATCCAGGACAACCAAATAATCAGGGTTATCCAAACTATCCATCTAACCATCAAGGTTATGGTTCACATAATCAAACAACTTATCCAGGACAACCAAATAATCAGGGTTATCCAAACTATCCATCTAACCATCAAGGTTATGGTTCACATAATCAGTCTAGTTACCCAGGACAACCAAATAATCCAGTTTATCCAAACAATCCAGGTTACGGAAACCATTATGGTTCCTCTAATAACTCTAGCTACCCCAGACAACCAAGTAATCAAGGTTTTCCAAGCAATCCAGGTTATGGTACCAATTATGGTTCTAATAGTAATTCTAACTACCCTAGGCAGCCATCTAATAATCCAAGTTATGGAACCAATAGTAATTCAAACTATAATAGACAGCCTGTTAAAAATACTGATCCTCATAGACCTTTTGGACAACCCCCAAAGTAAAAATTGTCATTGGTAATATCGAATTATGTTGGTAAGCTTGTTTTGCACTGATATTGCCATACGATCATTTGTTAAACTAAAGACAACACGACACTGTGGGTTCTCTCTTATGAGCACCATAATGTTCCAAGAGGAATTTATTTTGTATACTAGGTATTCAATAATAAAATGAATATTCTGAATTCAATTTCTTTCACTGAACAAATCTACCTGATTCATAAGATTGTAGTTTCATGATTCTCTCTATTAACTATCTATCTATTATCACTAAGAGGGAAGCGCGAAGACTTGAATGCGCGTTGTACGGGGTACAGTTAAAACAGTGTGTGTATGGCGTAAATTTGGAATGCGCAATCATCTCCGTCGTGTGGCGTGTGCATTCTTCACCGTACGTGGAAGAATGACCAAAAACGACCGTGTATGGGCAACAAGTCTCTGCACGTTTCATATGTTTAGCAACACAGTGTCGGGTTCGATATTTATACTTTGGACATTTTTTCCTTAATAAGAACACGCGCCACTGCCATTAACATCAGATCGTTTTTCGACGTCATCTCACGCTTGTCGCACATCCAAACCAACACGCAAAAGTGTATGTGTGTGGGAAATATGAATGCACACGTTTGCTGTACAGCAAACGTGCAGATACTTAACTGCGCATTCTTCCTTCTTAGTGAGTGGGCCCCTTTAGCCTATTCGTTTTGAGATATTTCGTACTCCTGAGTAACTCAAAGGCTCGAAATACGGCTTGCCATTGGCTGCGTACAAGCAGTGGAACAGCTCAGGAGCTCGAAACTTTTCAGAACGAATCCATACTAATATTATAAATGCGAAAGTAACTCTGTCTATCTGTCTGTCTATTACCCTTTCACGCCTAAACGGCTGAACGGATTTTGATGAAATTTGGTATGGTGATAGATGACAACCCAGAAATGGTCATAGGCTATAAATAATCACGCCATCGTTCTTAGGGGGTAGGCAGTAGGCAGATAACTAAATTGAATTAGTGATTTTTAGTCGTTTTTGTTGGGACTTTTGCTCTTTCACGTCTAAACGGCTGAACAGATTTTGATGAAATTTAGTAAGGTAATAGATGGTTACCTAAAAATGGATATAAGATCAAAATGATCACGTCATCATACTTAGGGGGTAGGAGGTAGGCAGAAAACTGAATTGAGTTAGTGATTTTTTTATGGGTTTTACTGGGAGTTTTGCTCTATTATGCCTAAACGGCTGAACGGATTTTGATGAAATTTAGTTAGGTGATAGATAGTAACCTAGAAAAAGATATGGCCTATTAATATTCATGCTATCGTACTTAAGGCTTGGCAGTAGGCATAAAACTAATTAAGTTAGTGATTTTTAATCGTTTGTTTTAAAAGTTTACCTCATTCACGCCTTAACGTCTGAACGGATTTTTATAAGACTTGGTTAATATAAAGCTAGGATCCTAGGCACGGACACAAGCTACTTTTTACGGCGGGAAAATATCTCATTCCCGCGGAAATCTAGCGTGATCGTGTCAAGAAGCGCATGACGCCATAGCTACTGAAATGATTTTGATGTTTTTTTAACTGAGTGTTACTAAGACTTCAAGTTAGTATTTGATCCCTTTTCTAACTTAGAGGGTCGATAGGCGCCATAATTAGTACTTCCTACGCAGACGATGTAGCGGATGTCTCACTGTCTAACATCGGGGTTGGTAGTTAGGTATAGTCCGTTCACGAAAGGTTGAGCCGTCGGTTGGCCATGATAATTTGACATATTCCACTGTGTATAATAAAATTTTAGGTTATGTTCTTTATTTTTGTCAGATTGATACGCAATCTTGTCAATATTGCATAGAGTTGTCTGATAACTCGCAAGCTCGTCGGTCGAGGCCGGGTACATTCGGCAACATGGAATTTATTTTCCGTTGTGACAGGAAATACTGCCAACTTCAGATAAATAAAGAAAGGCCTACTATGTGCTCAACCTTTCGTGAACGGAGTATAGTTAGTAGTATTTTAAACCGATTTACATTATTTACTTTTTATATTTACTAAGGAAACATTCGGAGCATTATGTAGCTTAGGTTGCTTTTGAACAAATTTTGATGTGAAGTTGAGGACTGGAACACGACAGTGGGACATTGTTGCAAGGAGACTTACAGCCGGGATAAAACAAAAAAACTTATGCGGACGAAGTCGCGGGTGAAAACTAGTACTCTATATATGAGTACCATAATGTTCCAAGAGGACTTTATTTTGTTTAATAGTTATTTAATAATAAAATTCAATTTCTTTAAATGAACTTATCTAGCTGATTCTTGGGATTGTAACTTTTTTAACCTGAAAGAAGTGGTGATTAATGATATGACATACTCTGATACCCGGCAATAAAACTAAAAGCATATTTATAGGATTTCAATGAAATTATAACCTCTATCATGCCAAAACTGGTATTATAAGGTGTACGCAAGTCAAAAAATAGTACATGTACAACTGATAAAAATAGGGATATATTGGAATTAGAGATATGCAAAACTGTGTTATTATATCCACGCAGTATAGTCGCCATTTTATGAATTATTATCGATGTGAGGTTAGGTTAGTGTGGAAGAGCATATTCATTGGATTTTAATGAATTCATTTTATAACCTGAATCACTTCAAGGCCGATATTTCAAGATAAACGAAAGACAAAAAGATTTACATATTGCATAACATAAAAAATTAATGCTGAAATATACACTCTTGCAGTATGAGTCCTGCATTTGAAGCCGATTGGTTCACTATAATTGAGGTTAGGTTAGGTTAGCGTTTCCTGTACTCTTTAGTCATCAAATTTCACTTCTGTAACGACAAGGCTACATAGAGTTGATCACAGCGTGAATGAAATTTTTTTTCTACATTTGGAACAAAATTCATTGATTTGACATGGTGCACAAATCATTCTTGAACCTTCAAGCAACGTTTAATTGCATTATCCACAACGAATTCAACTCCACATCAAAATTTCACAACTTCAACATTTTGGCATCATCGCAAAAATATTGTTGGTTAGAATATAATAATGCCCAAAACTTTCTATATTCTTTATTTTAATATAAGATTCATACTGATAAGTCTATCCAGTTTTTAGTTTTATCCAAAATGTTTCTCTTCTTTAATCATACGATAAGTCAATGGCTACATCTCGATAAGCACTTCAACAATTCAAAATAAACGAAAGACTTAATTTCAACTCTTTTATTCACCTCAATTATAATACAATGCAACTACTGCGCCTTGAACAAGAATCATTCTTCACTTTTAGCAGTTCTAACACCACTTCCTACAGGTCCATGTCGACGTTCCCAGATCATTCGATGTTTTTGCTTCATATAAGCAGCTTTCACATCATGGTAACCCCCAAGATCCCCGTCTGAAAACATCATTTTGTAATACACTTCTGCCACCTCCTATATAATTATATTATTATACCCCAATAAAAAACGTTTATGACATACAACACAACAACTTTTGAGGGTTCATTCATCAGACCATTCACTCCACTAACCTACATGATGATCGCCCATCCCGGTGTCAACCTTACCAATGAAGCTTGAGGTAATGAATAAAAATTAAGGATTTCCTACTTGGGCTATGTATGTGAAATTTTACAAATGTCTCCATGGTATTCCTTTGAATCCTTACACTGGGTTTTATCTGGTTAGCCTTCCAGGAACTGTGGTCATGTAGGGGAATTGTGCCCGAGATGGCATACTTGCTGAGTTGGCATAGTCGCTATTTAATGTAGATACAGTCTGAAATACGCGCCTTTTGTTGCGCCCCCTTGAAGCCATCGGCTTAAACAAACTACTGTGTTAATCGGAAGCAGGTTAGTTGTCTTTGAGTGGTCGAAACGTATGTTGTCACATATCGTTCACGCAAAACATTTTTAAGTGTCGTTCGCAGATAGTTTGGTGGGTAACGGGAAGGACTTGAAGGTATGTTATTGTAACTTTCAGATAGATCATTCATTGAATATTATATCTAAGTTATTTAAAATATTTTTTAGTAAAAATTGTATCATTTGAAAATAACCGGTAATTTTATGAGATGGCATACAACAATTTTTTTGAGATGGCATGGTATGCCATCTCTGCAATTCAATTATTAATTGGGAACAATATTTTTTAGAAATGGGTCGCTACAAAAGGACTACAAAGGGCTACAATCTACCAAGGTCTCTAACGAAAACACTAATGAAACTTTAGTTTTGCCAGTTCCAGGAATAAATCTTGACCCATCAATTGAGGAAATTTCATCAATGCCCAAAGTAGCAGAGATAGTGCGACGAAAGAGAAGAAAAGGGTCATATGGTAATCTAACAACAACCCCTGAAATTGAAAAATTAAAATATGAGGAATCACAAAAGAAAGAAGTAATGTTGATAAAGGCGGCAAGAACAGTTAAGAAGAAATTGGTAGAGAGATTGAGCAGGACGAGGATTCACAAAAAAAAAAGGGATGATAGAAAGTCGGAGAGAACTATGAATAAGAAATGTGTTATGGAGGATGAGAATGAAGATGAGCAAGCCGAGGGTTTTGACGTAGGGGATGACCTAGATGAGGAGGACTCGCCTTGTATTTATTGCAATGAACTTTACTCCTGATCTCTATCAGAGGAATTATGGTTCCAGTGTAAAATCTGTAAGAAATGGGCCCATGCAGAATGTGCTGGAGTAGACAGAAAGACAAAAATGTTCAAATGTGAAATTTGTACCTAGTTTTATATTTTTTTTAATACTATGCCATCTCATCAATAGTTACTTTCATGAGATGGCATACCATGCTTCATTTTTAAAATTTATTTTTCGTTTGTTAATATAAAACCGTTTAGTTTTTGTGAAAACTTACTTTAATTATTCCATTTTATATATTTCCTACATAAAAATATTTTTTTGGCCATAAATGAAAAAATTATTCCACCCAAAAAAAAGTATGCCATCTCAGGCACACTTCCCCTAGATCTTTTGTTCTCTATCCTCATTCATGGAAACCCAAAGAGGTCGTCAATAGCGTCAATAAAACCGACAACCTCTTTAGGAGACTCGGCCTTGTCTCTTGGTAGTCCAAGACCGGTTTCCCCATAGGAATAGTTATTAAGCCAGCCTGCTCTGGGCATTTGCATACCAAATATTCAACTGTTTCTGATTCTGCTGATCCACAGAGCCTGCAAATCTAATTTGCTGACTTTCTCATATGGTACAAATGATATTTGTACCGATAGTGCCCTGTCAGCAGTCCCACCATCGACCGAAGCTTAGCTCCTGAGCTCCTGACAGCTTCAGGAGCTTTCTGGTATACGTAGGTGAAATCATCACGAATTTTTCAGACTGAGTGAGTCCGTAGCGAACGTCCCTAGTTATGTAATGGTCAAGAAAGTAAGCACTGAGAAAAACTTCAGGACATTGCTATGCTAAGTAACAGAAAGGAATGGAACGGGAATACACCGAATATAACCTCAAAGAAAATACCGTAAAATGGTGTATAGATGGTTCCAAAACCTCTACAGGAGCTGGCGCTGGGATATACGGAACAAGTACCAAGTGTGGACTGTCGCTAGGCTCCTGTATGAGCATCTTTCAAGCGGAAATCTTAGCTATTGAAAGATGTCTAGATATAAATCTAGAAAGAAACTATCAGAAGTGCGATATAGCCATACACTCAGATAGTCAAGCTGCTATTAAAGCACTGAGCTCCTACGTCATCGACTCAAAGAGGATCTGGGAGTGCCGGAACAAACTCAATGAGGTAGGCAAGAAAAATAAGGACTTTTTAATCCCGGCCATTCGGGAATCAAAGGAAACTTGCCAAAGAGGTCGCAAGAACGTCACTCATTGGCCTAGAACCCTTCTGTGGTATAGGTAAATGTACCTATAAAAAGGAGTTTCTGGAGAAGGAGAAAGCCGAGTGGGAAAAACTCTGGCGGAATTTCCCAGGGATGGATCATTCGACTAAGTTCCTTTGGAACTTTGAAACAGCAAGATCCAAAAGATATCTGGATCTTAGTAAGAAACAATTACACCTCCACACAGGCTTTCTTACAGGACACTTTCGCCTCAGAAAGCACCTGTTGAGGATGGGATTATCGAAAGGGTTCTGTGGGGAAGAGGAAGAAATCCCCATTCACCTAGTCACGGAATGCTTTGGCATTGCGAGACAAAGAAGAGAATGCCTTGGGCGCGAAACTTGTAAGAGTGAGGAACTAGTCTCGTTGAAGCCTTCACAGATATTGGATTTTATCAGATCTCTGGAACAGCTCTGTAGAGGGTCACAATAGACCTTGAGGTAGCAGTGAACTGTAACCCCTTTTTAAACTAAACTAAAAAGTCCCGGGCTGCTTCTCCAAAGGTCACTACCAGGTCAGCAGAGACCACAGGCAGTGCGATTCCAGGGATTTCAGTATGGCTTGGCTGTCCGTAGCATAGAGATAGAATAGTATAGAGTTGCTATCGATGAAATGAAAGTGGTATCAGATCCGTCATATTACTGCTATACGTCGAATTTTGACAATCTTTGAATTTTTTCTAAAAATAGTGATTTTTGTACCTTTTTCAAGTTAAATTGAGATTTCTTGAGCTTAATAAACAATAATAAAATGGTATCGTGTGCTGTATGGCTTTCTTCAAGCAGAGAGGGAACAGATAAGAAGAAAATTAGAGGAAAAACATATCACAGGTAGGGATGAGTACTGAACAGATCCGCATTCGAAATTTTTGCTAGTATGTCTTGGTAATCTGATATCTTTCTATATGTGTATATTATCGCCTGAAGAAAAATTGTTTATTTGATATTCAATTGACCTTATTTGAACAGTATTGCTAAAGACCCAACACGTCGTATTTTCTGGGTGAAATTCGTAAATAGAAAAAACTGGCAACTTAATTCAACCCTGAACTTTCGGCCATATTGGTAGGCCAACTAAGCCCCGCCCAGTGGTTCCATTTTTCCTTACACAATTGTATGTCATAGCGTCTCTTCTCTATTCTATCTCTATGGTCCGTAGTGATGTAGACTCCTTGAGTTTCATGTTAAAACCCTCCTGAGCGCATTTATTGACAGCCACTATCTCTGTAAGCGAGCGCATTTCCCAGGGCTTTAAAAGTCCTCAGTTTAGGTAGATTCGACTACGATATTCCTTCCCCATGTTTCAATTCCAAAAATTACAGATATTTCAGAGATATTAAAACATACTTGTGCCTGAAAATGAACGCGTAAAAATAGAGCCTTAGTAAAAATGGTTGAACCACAAAAGATATAATTACAAAGAAGAAATATGACAGTTTTCTCAAAATGTCTAATTGTCTATTTACGAATGACACGAATATGATTATTCATGATGTATTTTGTTGTTGGAGCTCTATAAATATGAAATATGTTAACTGAAGTACAAGTTACTCTCTAGAAAATTCTAAAAGAACAAAAGAACAATGGAGAACCAATCATCTCTTCCTTTGATTTTGTTGGACTCTACTTCGGAAAATACAAAAGAAAATAATTTAGCAAAGAGTATACCCTGTTCCAAAACCACACAAGAGATGGTTCAGCTTCCTGCTGAACAAACAGATATTGCTTCTAGTAACAATATAGATCCTGAAAAATATCCCCAAAAGTGTAACGACCCCTAAATGACTTTTTTTCGAAAATTGGTTTCAAACAAACTGATAGCATAGAAAATTACAAACAACTAGTATACGATTATCATTTAAAAGCTGAAGATTTGGACAACAAATGTAGAATGTTCCAAAGAAATTTACAAGACATGGAACAAGCTTTGGAAAAGGCTAAGATATCGAAAGATCTAGCCCTTAAAGAAAAAGAAAACATGACTCTCAAATTTGCAAAAGGGGAGAAAATAATGTTGCTTGAAAAAGAATCAAAAGAGAAATACCAGAAAAAATGTAGAGAATTATCTGAAGAAATCGAAAAACTACATCGCAAAATAGAAATTAATACCCAAGAGAAAACAAGACTTTCTTCAATGTATGATAACAAAATACACGAACTGAAAACAATACAATCAGAAAATAATAGGATAAAGGAAGAAAATTACATTTTGAGGAATGAACTCAAACTCTGTCAGATTGCTATGAAAAACCAAGCTGAATTATACACAAAATCTCAGAATATTATTGAAACTTTGAATACAACAATTGAGAATTTATCAAAAGAGAAGACAGATAAAACTGAATATCTCGAAAACTTGGAACAAAAACTGAAAAAAGTTGAATTTGAGAACAATTTAAAGAAAGGTCAATTAAAAGATCTTCAAACAACTTTCAACAATATAAATTTGAACAATCCTAACCAGCATATATGCGAATCTTCGTCTGATTCAAGAGAGGATGAAATAAAAAAATTTAATGTAAATGAACCAAAGAATATATCTGATGAACTGAATCAAATGCTCAATCGATTACAAACAAAAAATAAGGACCTAGAGAACGATATCAAATCATATCAAATCAAAGAAGCAGAAACCTTATCTTTCAACCAACAACTTTCAGAAAAAAATGTGGAACTTCTATCAAAAAATCTCGATTTACAAAATGTACTACAAAACCTTACAATTGAAAATAACGAATTAAAGGATAAATGCAATGAATTCAATAAGAATGTAACAATGTTTTCACAACAAGTTGCTGTCGAAAAAGAATTATCTTACCAAGAAAAAAAATCAATTTTGTCAGAACTGGATGGTATAAAAGAAAATTTGGCAGAAGTGTATAGACAAAATTCAATGTTAAAACAACAATTACATGATCAACAAGAGCAATGTCTCATAATGAGAAAAAAATATGATAGCACTCAGAAAGAACTGAAAAAAGAAATCAAACAAAGTAAATACAACAAAAGTATTTGTTTGAATGATGTTCCTTCAAGCGTAAGCACTGTCTTAAAAGACACAGAACTGTCCTATACATCATTTGAGGATGTTGAACTCGAAGATAAACCAACGAAACTAGATTTAACAGATCCTATGATAAGCCTACAGAACATAAATGTTTGAAAAATCGGAAAAAATTGATATTCTTGAAGATCAAATAGAATCTTTACAGTTAGAACTGCGTAAAAAGGATACACTACTTCAGTATTATTTTCTTAGAGAGAAAGCCGAAATTTTGGTTTCTACAGAAATGCTTAACGCTAAATTCAACATATGTAAACTTGGTGGTGTTATGGCATCAATCTACGATGCAAGAGTAGCAGATGAAAACCTTACTTCGAAACTGTTGTTGGAAATAAATTGTAAGTTACACACTGTGCTCCAAGATGTGTTATTACAGAACATTATTCTGAAGAATAATATTGAAATACTTGGGAAAGAAATAGAACACTTGAATCAACGGACGAACAAATAGCATATCATGAACGAATATCAAATATTTCATTCAGCATACTTTCACATTGTATAGTTCTAAGTTATTCTCACTAATTTTCAAACATAAATATGAGGAAAAAAGTGCACATAGATCCTACATATAGTCTAAGATTGAAGAAGAAGAATGCCTATGAGGCAACTTTTCATCTCCCTCAAATGTGCTGATAGTCATTCTTGGAGAAACTTACATGAGTGCTAAAGTGTGATACTTACATTTAATAAACCAGTTATTGGCAGCTTCTTCATAAGTTTCTAGGATTGGTTTACACTTTTTGTAATGGTCTGGCCCTTCATATACTACACAATGTTCAAAACGCTGACGGAGAATATTCACTACTTCTTCATCGACCATTCTGAAACATCCAGAATTCAAGAACAAGAAAATAGAGAACCTTTAACCAATACCTATCTCTCTTGTACTGCAAATTGGCTTCAGTATAACATATAGGATCATCCACGTAACATTCATCTATCGTGGGTACACGACGAAATTTCTGATGGTACCATGGGTAATGTTTCTGATTAGGCTCAACAATTTTTTCTTGAAAAAATATTGATTTATTAAGCTATTCTTCAACATTATATAACTTAACTAACCTCGTACCCATGTTATTGGACCATCAACGGCATAATAAACTGTATTTATAAATTTCATAAAAAGATTATCATTTAGTGAAGGTTGATCAGGCATTTCCAGGCAGAAATAATTCCACTGATATTATGGAAAATGATCAAATAAAGGGAATATTTTCATTCAAAAAATTACAATCAAAATCACAGAAACAAATTTTGATAGTCAAATTGTCAACGTCAACCAGCTGATTATATTGACACTTACCCACAGAACTCACTGGACAAAAACTTCTTCATTACGCATTATTCGTTTCCTTTAAAATTAAACAAACACTGATTATTAGCTAGGAGAAACCGAAAGTAGACAATCATTGGTGAAATAACTAACAATTAAATTTTGATCTTGGGGAAAAACATAAGCTTAGGAAGACGAAATTATTTGTTTTCAGTGGTCTCTATGCGCATGCGTACCAACACGACCAGCAGTAACAGCATAAAAAATTTGAGGTTAATTTTTATATAGCTCTTTTGTAAATATCTTTAGTGCAGTTTTGATAAAATGGCTCCAACGTAAGTATAAAATAATCATTTAATCGTAATTAAACACACGATATCGAATTCATTCTAGTAAAAAATATCAATAGAAAATAGTTTTCGCTCATCCTAGTATCTTAAAACAAACTATCCTATGCAAACACGTGCGAATCTTTTTCTTAGTTTATATTTCTTGTATCTTATATTTTCAATCAATCTGAAATGCAATGCCATGATGATTATCAATGTTATATATTTTTCCTACAAGTAATGATTATCAATTGTGTTTACGTTTTAGGGTAGCTAAGCCCAAAGCTAAGAAGGAGCTCCCAGCTGTTCCAGAATCTGTTCTGAAACAGCGTAAAAGACGTGATCTAGCAAGGACCTCAAAGGTTCAGACAGCCATCAAGAAGAAGGCTGTGCAGATCAAGAAACGAAAGGAAATATTCAAAAGGGCCGAACAGTACCTCAAGGAATATAAGCTTAAAGAACGTGAAGAGATCAGGCTTATCAGACAGGCTAAGAACCGTGGAAATTACTATGTCCCTGGTGAAGCGAAACTGGCCTTTGTTATTAGGATTAGGGGGTAAGCTTAGTACCTGTAATGCATGTCATTTACCCTTTTAGTTCTGTCTCCAAATTTTAAAATGAACATACCTTTCCTTCGATTTACAATTTCAGTATCAACAAGGTAGCACCAAAAGTGAGGAAAGTATTGCAACTGTTCCGTTTGCGTCAAATCAACAATGGAGTTTTCGTCAAACTCAACAAAGCCACCATCAACATGTTGAGAATATGCGAACCTTACATCACTTGGGGCTACCCTAACCTCAAATCTGTTAAGGAACTCATCTATAAGAGGGGTTATGCTAAAATTAACGGACAAAGGATTCCTATTACAAGCAACGAGATCATTGAGAACAGACTCAGCAAATCTAATATCATTTGTGTGGAAGATTTGGTCCACGAGATCTTCACTGTTGGGCCTAAATTCAAGTTTGCCTCGAACTTCTTGTGGCCTTTCAAGGTGAGTACGATTCTGTTATTAGAAATGTTCTAATAGACTACAGGCCCGTGTTGAAAAAATTATGGGTCATTTGAACCACCAGGTGACCTATCTAGAACGATATAAAAGCATAAAATAATAAGATTCAGCACTATGCCTTCACTTGTAAGCTGTCCAACTGAGTGCAGGTGAGAATTCAAAAGTACAGGTAGAGTGGGTACATTTTGGTCACATATTTTTGTACGGCATTCTTACCAACGATAGATCCGTGAAAAATAATAAGAAAGCGCGTAGCTCCGTAAAGAAATGGGGAGCCGCAAAGTCGAATTTTTTTTAATTTTTCGACAATTACCAGGGTAAATTTGGTCATTTGATTTTGTACGGTATCTGTGTCATACTATTTCAATACTGCTTCAAATCCATTATTCCGCTAGCCGCACAAAAATCATGCAACAAGGGGAAAAAATCTGGGGTTGCAATCCCCTCTCTCTCCGTAGTCCAGGGGGTGATTTGACACAACATGAGATGAATTTATTTTGTAAGTATTTTATGCAAAGGTAATATTTTCTCATATGCCGTACATTTCGTTGGTTCAAAGGGGAAAAAAAGGAAAAATCCATTTATTTATAGTCTTTGAGATTCTAGGTTCCTAGTTAGAAACTATGTTGAATATAGGTTTGTATACTATCCATTTATTCCAAAATATAGACGTCGGAAAATTAAAAAAAAAATCGACTTCGTGGTTCCCCACGCTACGCGCTTTCTTATTATTTTTCACGGATGGTAAGAATGCCATACAAAAATATGTGACCAAAATGTACCCACTCTACCTGTACTTTTGAATTCTCACCTGCACTCAGTTGGACAGCTTACAAGTGACGGCATAGGGCTGAATCTTATTATTCTATGCTTTTATATCGTTCTAGATAGGTCACCTGGTGGTTCAAATGACCCATAATTTTTTCAACACGGGCCTGTAGTCTATAAGCTTCCACAATCATTTGGAAGCTCAGAAAAAGTATCATGATTTGAAATTTTCACTTGTTCTCAGCTTAACACCCCCACTGGAGGATGGCGTAAGAAGACTAACCACTATGTCGAAGGAGGAGACTTCGGAAACAGAGAAGACAGAATCAACGAACTCCTTAGACGAATGGTTTAAATTTTAAATAAATAATGTCAAAACTGATCGATGTGTTTCATTTTACTGTTTGAATAGTAGAATCAAATTAAGCATTTTGTAATGATAACTTTAATCATAATCAAGTATTTAAAATTCTTACATTTTTTACTGTTGTTTGAAGAATTACCGCAAGGCACAAATGTCCATCAATAAAAAAAAAGCTTTGTGGTCTTATCTCTATGGTTTTGGACAATGAGGTTATGTACAATCTGTCAATTCATAGATGTAAACAATCACCTGTCCTATCAAACCAAAGATATTTTACAAATGTAAAATATCTTTGTATCAAACATTTCCCTCTGTTTCTTGTATTTATTTACGTTATTTAATTTGATCAAGATGCTGATTCTGAATTCCTATTGTTGTGTTCCTGGGTGTCTAAGTCAAAATAATGGAGAAATAAGATTTTTTCTATTCGAGAAAGAATGGGAACCTATAATACGTGAAAATTTCGAAATACCAGAATACAGACGCAAACATCATTCTGTAATTAGTGTAATTTGTATGAGACATTTCGAGAAGAAATTTTTAAAAGAAATCCAATTTCAAAATAATCGCTGTGAACTAACGAATGATGTTTGTGCTATTAAAAGGGGCATTCCCAACAATTTTTCATAACAATACGTCATCCAGGTAGGTGTATTTTTCAATTCATCTCATGCTTAAAGTCTTCTACGTGAACCCTCTAATCCGCCCTCGGCTGGTCCGTCATCCGTTAGTCCGACCAGCGCTGTCCTAACTTTTCCATTGTATAATCCTTATACAATGCTTACTAAGTTTTAATAAAGCTCTTAATCTTTATTCTTCTTTCATTACTTTTATTTATACTTATTAAATACTACTTTTTTTCTGATTTGTAAGTTGAAACAATGTTTACAAACATTTTCTAAGATCAAAGATCACTTATTCACTGTAAAACTGTCGTAATACATGTTTAATTTAATAAATATTGGATTTTTGGATAATCCGACCTTTTTTTTCGTTCGACCATACCCGTCCCCCGTAGGTGACAATTAGAGGGGTTCTACTGTATTTATTGTAATTGCAGATAGCTCATACTTGTAATGAAGATGAAAATGATGAGCATTCAGGAACTAAAATCTATAATTATTCAATAGCTTTATGTCGAAAGCAAATGCAACTGATACATCTCAAGAAACTTCTCATTCAATATTAAATAGTCATTCACCAGATTCTAATTGTGAAACTTCTAATGTGAGTTGTGTCAAATTAGAAAGTAAAAACTCGGTTATGAGTGAAAATGAACAACCCAAGATAAAAAGGGAAAACGACTGTTACCATGGTCCAGAAATTGAATTTATTAAACAGGAAGTTATTGATGACGCTGTAGAAAGAATAACGGAAGATCATACAACGGGACAAACAAATTACTTTTCAAATGACATAAAAGTGGAGGAAAATGTAATTGGTAAGTATTAAGTCATAAGTATCTACCTTAATTTGTTATTTGAAGTGAAAAGTGAATTGAACGTAGTATTTCCTGTTGAAGCCTTTGACCACCTAAAAAATTTCTTGTTTTGTGTAGTTCCTGTCAGAAGTTATGTCTTTTATGGTCCTGTGTTAAAAAAAAGTATGTGTTTCGTGTGAAAGCAAACATGACTGTTTTTAATGAAAAAAATTTGTCATAGATTCAAATGTTAATTCTGAAGCTGAACAAGTTGATGAAGATACTACAAAATTTGATGAAGATATATCATTGAAGAAAATTTTGAACGATTGCATTTTAATCGAAAAAAATTTGTATGAAAACACTTCAACTGAATATGAAAATGTTAATGCTATTAGATATGATGATATCAACAAAAGAAATTTCAACCCCAATGTTCCTCAGGTTTACAGATCAAACATGAAAGCAAGGAAACAACTGAATCTGAGAAAGACTGCATAGAAGAGAATTCAAACAATTGTTCTCCAAATTCAACAAAATCAAATACAAACTTTCAACGTAAGGTTGTAGATCTTCTAAAACTTGGTAGTGATAAATTTGTTGACGAAATTTTAAACAAATTCAATAATAGTGAAACATCCCAAAGTGAAAATATTAGTGGAACACTACAATGTGAAAATACTAGTGAAATTGTGAATGATGAAACTGTAAATAGAAATGCTGGTCCATCTAGATTAGACTGTAACGTATTGAATGATGCACTTTATAGAGTTAATGTGCATAAATTTTTTGCTCTGCAAGAAACATTCGAAAAAAAAACCATTGATTATGACTTAGAGGAAAAGTGTCGAACAAGTAATACAAACCCAGATTTCACAATGGAGGAAACAAATATGAGAAAAAGACGAGGTGAGTAAACTGATAGTAACAAGATTTAAAAAAATAAAGTTGAGGGGGGCAGGGTGAGATATATCAAATAAAAAAAATTGAAAAGTCCTGAGCAGGTGCTTTTGAGCGCTCGTTCATTGGTAGAGCAATAATGTTATTACCTCAAATTTTTGTATAGGACTTGAGATTCATGCTAATGTTCAGTATTTCAATCTTCATGCACAAAATGAATTACATTCGAATCAGGGATCCTGTTATGGAATATAGAATTCTAGAATAATCTATGATTCTGTTCACACCAGGGCCACAAAAATGAATTAATTTATATTTATATTAATATTAATTTTGATTGGTTTTGTTTTGTCTGAGATATTGAGGAACAAAAATTTTGAATGGCCATATTTTATGGAACACCCTGTACGATTTGGCTGGTTAACGAACTTAACCGAGCCATTTGGGAACCGAACTCACCCTGAAAATTTCAAGTCTCTAGGACAATCCCTTCGAAAGTTATTGTGCTAACAGCCGGACGGCCCCACGGACAGAATTGAATTTGACCACGGATTTTTCATTAGGGAGTCGAACCCAACCGTTGACCATTTTTGGCTTACAATTAAAAAATTACAGACATTTGAGCAAAACGATATAACACTCGTTTAAGTAAAATGAGCGCTCAAGCATGTAGTCCGTTCACGATAGTTTGAGCCGTCGGTTGGCCATGACAATTTAACATTTCACTGTGTATATTAAAATTTCAGGTTATGTTGTTCATTTTCTTGTCAGATTGATACGCAATGTTGTCAATATTGCATAGAGTTCTCTGATAACTCAAAGCTCGTCGGACGAGGCCGGGTACATTTGGCAACGTTGAGTTTATTTTATGTTATGACACTAAATACTGCCAACTTCAGATAAATAAACAAATGCCTACTATGCGCTTAAACTCTCGTGAACGGACTATATATATTTTTTGCTACGCTGTATACTTGGATATTTTCTTTAAGGATCCTTTCTGGATGTAGTGGACACAAAAAAAGAAAAGACGGATGAAGATACAAATGAAGAAATTTCACCAAAATCCCTGCTGGAAGAAGCAGAAATAAAAAAGAAAACCTGGATGAAGATACAGATGAAGAAATTCCATCAGAACCCCTGCGGAATGAAGTAGAAATAAAAAAAGAAAAGATGAGTGAAGAAACAAACGAAGAAGTTTCAGAACCCCTGCTGAATGAAGCAGAAATAAAAAAAGAAAAGATGGATGAAGATACAGATGTAGAAATTTCATTACAACCTCTGCCGGATGAAGCACAAATAAAAAAGAGAAATATTGGATGAAGATACAAATAAAGAAATTTCACCTTTTAACCAAATCTTCTTGAAGAATGAAATCAAGGATACAAATTGTGTTGTGACAAGATATCGAGATGAAGTAGCGAAGAAACCTAATAATTCAGCCGTTTGTTTAGTGAGGGTCAATGAAAAGTGAGTCTGACATTTTATTTTGAATATTCGAATTTTGTACAGGGTTTTTTGAAATTGAGGTAATAGGATGTTAATAAGAATGCAAGATTTCAGTGATCAAAAATATAGTTTTCTGTTGCACAGTATCGAAATATTCATCGATTCAGATAATATAATTTATATATATTATTATTATATCAAAGCTATAGCCCGTTCACGAAAGTTTGAGCCGTCGGTTGGCCATGGAAAATTTGAATATTCCACTGTGTATATTAAAATCTAAGGTTATGTTGTTTATCTTCTGGTCAGATGGATACGCAATGTTGTCAATATTGCATAGAGTTCTCTGATAACTCGGAAGCTCGTCGGACGAGGCCGGGTACATTCGGAAACATTTACTTTATTTTATGCACTCCTATAGAGTAACTTGCATCAATTTTCGCAATTTTGTATCTGAAAGAACATTTCTAGAAGTAGACACGGAAAGTTTCAATTGTTTGGCTGGTCTTTTGAACGGTATAGCATTTCCGGAAGTTCCAGGATAAGCTAAATTGTGTGCATTTTCATTGCTACCTGAAGAAACAGTTTCACATGGTATTGTTTGTTGTTCTGTAAGTTTAATGTCGGATGAAGCCGGTCGCAAATTTCTTATCGTTATTTTTATGGAAATATTCCATACAGCGGACTTCTGTTTTGATCCCATGATAATCATACAATAATACACCGCGAGCTTCAATTTCGAGGGCAGTAGGTATAAACAAAGTCGCAAGTCACAACGCAACGAACGTAGAGGCCGTACAGCGCTGAATGAGCGACAAGCGGTTAGCATGATCGCTTGCAACTCGGGCGATTACGAATATAACCGAGGGTGGGGATCAGGCGAAAAATCGCTCGATTATCACTCGGTTATTTGGATCGTCGATCATCGAGTACTCGGTTATTGAAAGTACTCGATTATTCCCAACACTAAGAGTAATATGTCAATTATTAAACTAATTTCTATGTGCAAAAGTAGCCATGACACAACCGTAGACATGTCTATGAATCGAAAAGCGAGTGTTATAATAACACCCGCCCATAACACCCGCTAATAAAAATACCTAGGAAAAATGAAATTGCTTACAAAAAAATTAATTAAAAGTAGGATCGATCCGAAACTCTATTTCGGCCATCAAGATAACGTTCTAGCTATCCATTCCAGATTTATTTTTGGAAAACGTGAATTTTTGAAGTTGCGAAAGTACTTGATTTGATTAGAGACTTTGATTTGATTCCCGACCACAGAGTACAGAGGTTTGACGAAATGTTGTCAATGCTTTTGACAACTGTCCAAAATTTTTTAATGCAGATTAATTCGAATTTTACTGAAGAAGTCGTGGATAAAGTATAGTATTCCATTCGCGGTAATGCTCAAAACACACTTGATGAATTACACCACTCGCCTGACGGCTCGTGGTGCAAAATTCATCTGCGTGTGTTTTGACCTGCTTAACGCTCATTGAATAATATACTATTACGTTATGACAGCAAATGCTGCCAACTTCATATAAATAACCAAACGCCTACTATGCGCTCAAACTTTCGTGAACGGACTATATCAAAAACTTATCTTGAAAAGGTCAAGCTTGCATGTTGTTCCATTTGGAAGTTATGGCATTGACAAACAACCTAACCAATCAGAGAATTTATCTTTATGTTATTTTCAGACTTTTGGATGAAGAAGGCTTATTTGTACGCATCGGTAAATGCAATTTGTGTGTGACCTTTTTTCTTTCAAACCTTGAAGGAACATACCATAGAATGTCATCAGGTGGTAAACAGTTTTCTTGCTCTAAATTCAATAAAGTGGTCTTGTATCGTTGAGAGCTATCCAGTGGCGGCTCGTGAGATTTCAATCAGAGGAGGCCCGAAACCACACCAACGACATAATTCATTTCGATCTGGGCTTTCTGTCAGCCACTGTCATTTATTATACCATCTACGCATTACGAACGATTTGAGCAGCATTAATAATTAAATTTGGCATTGCTGGTCGAGTGGTCTTAATTACTTGAGCTATGGAAATTTCATCATCGTAAGACAGTTTAATTGAATTTATTATTCAAAATAAAATCTACAGGATCTTGTGTTTCTTAAGTTCACTACTTGCATTATAATTTTCACTTCTTGTTTCCGTTTCCATCTTCCTTGTTGGAATATTAAAATTTACCTACAAACTTTTCCGAAAAATCT
>CM024248.1:13283922-13399787 GCA_013421045.1 Propylea japonica | reverse complement strand
TACTAGGTATGTATAATTTTATTACTAATTGTTTTTAAGGACTCCTAAAAAACTTGGAAACTGTCAACTCCTCATCGCCTTCTAAAGGCTGTATCTTGGAAGGGGGGTCGATTTCGAAAAAAAATTATATGAACTACCCCTGCTTATTTTCATCGAGGAATCATCTCTCAAAGTCCCTCGCATTTGTTTACAGACACCCTGTATAATTTTTTATTTTAACATTCTACAGTTTTCAATTTTTATACTGAATATAGTGAATGTACCGTGAATATTTTATGTTTTATTTGGCAATTGGCAACATTGACTTCAGCGTAGGCGCACTTCTACCGACCATTCACAAAAAGGGTATTGTGTATTGTGATTTGTGACCGCTACCTACCTTCAGGTCACAACACAATTGTTATTTTCGAAATTTCGAGTTCCAAGTGTGTGCATACCCGTTTGACAAAATGTTAACCTATCCAGGATGGACAATCAGTGGTTTTACAACGTTCGAGTGAACATCCAAGGGGAAAACATATGGACTTAGACTTTTTAGGACATGTTTACGTGCGCTATGTGAGGCTCTCCATATCCAGTTGGACCAGTGGGTTTAACAATTCTGGCACCAAACCTTCCAGTTGACTTATTTTTCCGGAAATGGAACCTAAGTGTTGATTTGACTTCGGAGCAGTTGCAGGACACCGTCATCATGAATTATGAACGGAATAATAAAGAGCAAAAGATTCGGATGGTATTCACTAAACCCAAAAGTAAATCTCTGTTTCGGATATGGTTTGGAAAGGTGAGTTTTTTTCATTTACCGTTTTATGGCGTTCAAACATAATCAGTATAGTCCGTTCACTAAAGGTTGAGACGTCGGTTGGCCATGACAATTGGCATATTCCCTGTGTATATTAAAATTTTAGGTTGTTGTTAATTTTCTTGTCAGATTGATACGCAATGTTGACAATATAACATTTCTCTGATAACTCCAAAGCTCGTCGGACGAGGCCGGGTACATTCGGCAACGTTGACTTTATTTTACGTTATGACAGCAAATACTGCCAACTTCAGATAAATAAACAAACGCCTACTATGCGCTCAAACTTTCGTGAACGGACTATAGTTTCTCACAAATCGTTAACATTAAAAGTATTTTCGAAAGTAGCCTATTATACCTTTTTCTCCGATAGTTATATTTTTCCTTTTTTTATTCGATTGGAATGATTCCCTTACTTTTGAGCTTTCGTTCTACTCAATCTGGTGATATACCTATAGTTTTGCACAAATGTCTGTAATTTTCGAGTTTTGTGCCTGAAGTGGTCTCAAACTCAGAGTAAAGAGTACTTCTTATTCTGAGGTCTCAAATGATAAAGTTCGACTCACTGATGACGAATCCGTGGACCGTGGTCAAATTCAACTCTGGCCGTCCGTAAACACGATAACTGCCGACAGGACTGTCCTACCTAGAGACTTAAAATTTTCAGATTCGATTTCTAAATGCCACGGTTGAGTTCGTTAACCATAGCATCTTCCATAATTCCATATTTTGTGGCCTCAATATCTCAGATAGACACAAAACCGATCCAAATGAAATACGAAATTTTATGGCCATAGTGTTAACCATAAAATTCAATCGGAATACTGAAAGAATATGTACCTTTTTCCGCCGACCTCGAAATGAAAGGTGATTTTAATGTGCGAAATTGAACATTAATGACCTATTTTAATGTTCAATTTATGCTATTTGATGTGCAATACCGTACACAAAGTATTCAGAAGCACTACGTATGTCTTGTAAAAAATGAGAATGTATTTCAATCAAGAATTTATACACAATTCATATTGAGATCGTCGGAAAAATCTTGTAGTCAACTCGGTTTTTAATCCAGCGACTAATGGTCTCGAACACAGTCCGCTCACGCGTTAAAATACCTTGACTATTAGTCACTGTGTTTTATAACGTACTTGATTAACTAACTATTAATTATCGATTTTTTACATTATTCGTTTTTTGAATAATTTCCTTAACGTAATTCCGATCGTACTGAGATTTAGTATTGATTCTTGTATATTTAGAGAGAATGTATCAAATGCTATAGAAACTTTTGAGATAAAAGCCTCTTTGCTCCACCAATAAACGAGTGCTCAAAAACACCTTCTCGGGGCTTCTTCTTCCCAAAATTGTATGAAAATGATTTTTTTTCGAAGAAATTATTGTAAATCACATTATGCCTGATTTTGAAAAATGATTTGCATAAAATCCTCACGGTTTTTTCTGTGATTAATAAATGGTTGCTGTGAAGTCTGCACTGAAAAATCACCCAAATCTGATACAGGGAAAAAAATTTTGTAACGTTTTGAAAAAAATGATTTTTGTGTCGATGCAAAAAATTCAAATATTTTCAGACAATATTTACGGAAAAAAAGCTCTTTCGGAAGTATACATAGCTAGAAAAGAAAATGTGAAACGAAATTTTGTGATGATATATCTATATTCGCTTATTTTTACAGGACTACCACCCAAACTCCAGAAGGACCAATATTGAAAGAAACTCCTCTTGAGGTTGACATCATTGAAGATTATTATTTCAGCATAATTTTTTAATATGAATCATCCCTTCTTCATATTTTATGTAATAAAATAATAATAAATTATAATTTAACTTTCATAACATTATTTCGCCCTTTTGAAGCTGGAACATTTCCTGATCGGGGGTAAAAAGAACCCTGAGGGAGTACAGTGGAACTTCTCTATGACTAAAGCGCTAACTCCGCAAAAAATTCGGTTATAAGGAAATTTCGTTATACAGAAAATTTACTTCTATAGTCGCGGTCGACTTCACTCATAAATTTAAGTTTATCATTCAAACTTAAGCACTTAATTTTTGACATTTTCGCACAACTTTCACACTAGTGTAATGGTTAGAATGAAACCAAACAGCCTGGGGTGTATTTAAAACTGTTTCAGTAGGATCTCTCTGCCCGCCGTAATGACTTAGTCGGGATTTATTACGTACGTCCGGAAAAAACCTACCCTTATACCTTCTTACCAATACCATTCTTTGAACATTTCGTTATAGAGAGAATTTACTTCGTTTTATAGGGTGTTTTTAACATGAAATTTGGATTCAAGGTGCAATGTCTTGTACAAAATTCGTTATACAGACGTTCGTTATGAGGAAGTTCCACTGTATTTTTATGCTCCTGAAATCTAAAATTCCCTAATGAGAATCACACAATCATATGCTATTTACGAATAAAGTATAAGGAATACTGGCTAAAGTGCGAAAAATTAAAAAATAAGCTGATTATTTATTATAACAAGACAAGGGAGTTTTTCAATTTTCTTCGGCCCCAAAAAAAACCGATTAATTGTCTTCATAAAAAAGTTTATGCAATGGATATTTTTGTGAATAAATTACCTCCAAATAGTTCAGGAATGCTACGTGTAAAATTTCAGTGAGAAATGAATTTGTCATTTCGAAAAATCGTAATTCGAATTGCACAATTAACAAAAAGAGGTGCATCAGTCAGGCCTGCCGTATATTCAATTGCAATTGAAATGCGACATTATTTAACAAAAAAAACCGACCCGACGCGACGTGAAGTGCGGAGCTTTTTCCCGCTTATTCATATTTGGAATACTATAATCTTTCAAATAAAAATATCTTGCGTCCTTCTGGTATCTTTTTATTCAATTATGAATTCAGCTTTTCCATCAAATATAAATTATACCCCAAATATTACAAGTTTTGAAGACGTTTCTTGCTAAAGTTATCGCATATAGAAAAGTAACTGAAATGATTTGATAATAGCATGCAATGTTGAAATAAATAGAAAATTCAATAATTCAAAGGAACAGAATAATTCCACTATGAAAATATTTATTGACGGTAAAAGTACACGAATAATGAGATACCAACTTTCTTATTTTAAATACAACCCCCTGTATATTATTAGTTTTCTTGGTTCTTTAAAAAATTCTAGACATAATTCATATACAATGTCCCATACCTATTTTCGACTATTTCGGTAATATTAAGTGTTTTCAGATGTATTACAAAAATTAACATTAAATTTCACAAATATTGTGAAAAAAAGAACAAAAAAAATATACTGATGGACAAAATTAGCGCACCACCTAAAATTTCGTTAAATTTTAACAATTGATATCTTCCCAATCTTTAGTCGGATTTTAACGTTTTTTTCTTTCAATTGTAGCTCTGTTATTGTCGGATTTCCTCCATTGAACAGACGTCCAAAAAATAAAATCTTCATGTTGTACAGGGCGTTTAAATAATGTCATGTTTTATAGTCAAATTTCAACTTCTTCTGTGGGCAATGCCAGATTGCTGAGGTATATAAAAACAATAAAGCGTTGTAGCCTAGTGTCTCTTGAGTATTTTGTTTTTTTTTCAAACCAATTATCTTGAAATCGTCCAGAGATATTCAACATTTTATCAACTCTTGTATTTTATGCATTAGCCAGGAATATCTTTCGCAACCATTTGTCCGATTGAATGTTTTTTTTAGTTGTAGCTCTTTATTGGCGAATATCATACTACAATGAGATGTTCAAAAAAAGAAATGCATGATGCTGTACAGGGCGTTTAAATTTTCGGGTTTTTTTTTCGTTACAGTTTAACGCCTTCTGTGTTTGGGCTCAATAGACCTTAAGGTCGCAGTGAACTGTAACCCCTCTTTAAACTATCAACTATCAACGCCTTCTGTGGGCAATACCAGATACCTGAGGCTTCTCTACTATACTATACTAATTATACAGTGATGTAGCCTGATGTTTCCTGAGTATTTTGCTTTTTTAAAAAGCAATTAAACTTGTACCCTTCCAGAGATATTCACATTTTTATAACATCTTGCATTTCATACATAAAACACAAAAATAAACGAAAAGAAATCAAGAAAAACAGAAAAATGCAAGATGTTATAAAAATGTGAATATCTCTGGAATGGTAAAAGTTAAATTGCTTTTTAAAAAAGCAAAATACTCAGGAAACATCAGGCTACATCACTGTATAGTTTTTAGAAGCCTCATATATCTGGTATTGCCCACAGAAAACCCGAAAATTTAAACCCCCTGTACAGCATGATGCTTTTTTTTGAACATCTTATTGTAGTATAATATTCGCCAATAAAAGAGCTACAACTAAAAAAAACATTCAAATCAGACAAATGATTGCGAAGATATTCTTGGCTGATGCATAAAATACAAGAGTCGATAAAAAGTTGAATATCTCTGGACGACTATAAATTGGTTTTTAAAAAAAACAACATACTCAAGAGATACAAGGCTACAACGCTTTATTGTTTTTATATCCTCAGCAACCTGGCATTGCCTACAGAAGACGTTAAAATTTGACTATAAAACATGACATTATTTAAACGCCCTGTACAACATGAAGATTTTATTTTTTGGACTTCTGTTTAATGGAGGGAATTCGACAATAACAGAGCTACTATTGAAAGAAAAAAACGTTGAAATCCGACTAAAGATTGGGATGATATCATTTGTTAAAATTTAACGAACTTTAAGGTGGTGCGCTAATTTTGTCCATCAGTATATTTTTATGTAAGAGATGTATTAAGTGTAATGTACCGAATTTGTGAAATAAAATAATTTTCTTTTTTTAATGTTAATTTTTGTAATACCTACATCTAAAAACACTTAATCTTTCCGAAACAGTTGAAGATAGGTATGGGACATTGTCTAGAATTTTCTGGTATCGGCCACTGCCACATGACGCACCCTATATCTATTATGTTTTTTTGAAAAAATGCGCATCTGAAAATACAAATCGACATGTCCAAGCGTTTTTCCCAATACGCTCTCATTTATTCGTTATCGAATTTATTCCATTTGGCTGTTCCACACTGTATGAATTTCATGATAATCAGTCATTTTTTCCGAAAAATCTACAGATAAGAAAATAGAACAGTTAAGTTAATTAGGGATGGTTTGATGAGAAGATAATAAAACTTCGGTTAATCGCATTTTGGATAATGGAGCACATGTATTATTATTATTATCACAATATTTAATTTTCTAATAATAATATATTTTAATTCTTAAAATTCTAAACAAACATAAATTTCGCACATAAAATACATAATATCATTATCATTATACAATGATAATATATGACATTTTTCAAAAATCAAACAGTCATCGAAAGACAGTCTTGCTCAAGTTCTCGTCTATTTTCTCCTTCAATGCTGAAAATAATGAATTTTGAATGAATCTTTTTTACTTAATTATGTATTAAGTTCACCAGAAAGAATAATCCGTAAACTCTATGTATATTCACATTCATATTGTTTTTGCGTACTGTTCATCAACTTATTCTATACTGCCAAAAAAGTAAAGTAAGTCGTGAAAATTTCTTGAATGCAAAATTATTAAGGAAAATCCTCGCACCTGTCGATTAATTTCAAAAGCAATTTATCCTTTGCTTTTTTGAATTTGATATTCCTCACCCCCTACGCCCCATATGGAAATACACTACTGGAAAAAATTAAAGGATCAAAAAAAATTCCAAATTTTTCTGCAATTTTCAACATGCCGTAACTTTGAGAGGAATGGTCATATAAGGAATTAAAAAAAAATTGTAGCTCCAAGTGTCTAGTTTTTGGATTAGAACTTCAAAAATTTTAAGTTTCAGTGGTTTTTGAGTAATGATAGAAAAATCAGCAACAAAAAAATTCTCAAAATTTTACCACTTTTTTTTCTTGTCTACGAGCGTGGAAATTTTATTTTTGCATAATCGTTATAATGATGGGATACTTTGTTAATTCAGCTTTAATTTATTTTTTTATTGACCTCAATACGTCCACTTCTCGCCGAGATATCGGTCTTCAAATGCATTAACATGGCTGAACGTTTGAGAGCCGTTATTGAAAACAGGGGTGGCTATACCCGTTATTAAATTAATAAAAATTTTATTTGTAAGTTTATTTTATTTTTCTTTTTTTGAAATTTATGTACTATCTGCAATTAAAATGTGGAAAAAGCTCGAGAATATTCTTTTTGGACTTTTTTAAAGATTATGAGCTTCTCAAAGCAAAAAACGTGATCCTTGTTTTTTTCAAAAATTCAATCGAGTCAAACAAAAAAACGGCTCGCTGAATTGAGTTGGCTCTTCGTAAGGTTTTTATCAACATATTGAACTGTGAAAGTCACACTTAACATTATTGGTTTCCTCAACATTTTCGATCCAGCGGTAGATTTTCCAAGAAACCACCAAAAGCCCTTTTTTGTTAAATTTTCATAATGATGCGACATGAAGAGAAAAAAATTCCTATGAATAAGCAATGGTTGTTCATTAATGGGAGTTCATTTAAGGTTTTGAAACCCTCCTTCAATTTTCTGTGCGATCATTGGTTGCTGAGAAATCGATAATCTAAGACAAATGGATCCTTTTCCATTTGAAGACCGATATCTCGGCGAGAAGTGGACGTATTGAGGTCAATAAAAAAAATAAATTAAAGCTGAATTAACAAAGTATCCCATCATTATAACGATTATGCAAAAATAAAATTTCCACGCTCGTAGACAAGAAAAAAAAAGTGGTAAAATTTTGAGAATTTTTTTGTTGCTGATTTTTCTATCACTACTCGAAAATCACTGGAACTTAAAATTTTTTGAAGTTCTAATCCAAAAACAAGACACTTGGAGCTAAAATTTCCTTTTTTTAAATTCCTTGTACGACCATTCCTATCAAAGTTACGGCAGTGTATATGGAGTATAATACATCAAATGGAAGGTAATTCGATCAGTTATTTAGGAATGATGTTAAAAATAGAATAGGTGATGCTATTTTTTGAGCGCTCGTTCTACTTAAACGAGCCGTCCGGTCGGCCTTCCGTTAGCACAATAACTTTCGAAGCAATTATCCTAGAGACTTGAGATTTTCAGGGCGAGTTCGGCTCCCATATGGCTCAGTTAGTTCGTTCTGGCCATATCATACAGGCTCTTCCATAAAATATGACCAATCAAAATTTTTGTTCCTCAATAGCTCAGACAAAACGGAATCAATCGAAATGAAATGTTGCAGCCACATGAAAGATGCTCATAATAAGCCTCATGTGAAATTTTGATATCATTGTGTATACAGAACCATGGAAAATACAATTGTAATATTGAAAATATGAAGCTTCATTATTCCATAAATAGAAATCCGATTCTAGTGAAATTTATTTCGTGTATGGAGATTGATATACTGAATGTTCATGCAAAATTGTGTGGCCAAAGTGTCAACTGAACCACAGAAAATTCAATTGGAATATTGAAAAGAAGAATCTTCATATTTCCATAACAGGATATCCGATTCGGGTGAAATTCCTTTTGTGCATGATGACTGACATACCTAATGTTCATTCAACATTGTGTGGTCATAGTGTCAACAGAACCATAGAAAATTCAATTGGAATATTGAAAAGAAGAATCTTTATATTTTCATTACAGAATATCCCATTCGCATCATCAGAACTATAGGATTTATTTTTTTTAATTATTCATTTTTTACATATCTATTTCATTTTCTGACTAATTTCCAGAATATTATTCTGATTGTGCTGAGATTCTGCATTTATATATTTGGTATCAATCTCAAGTCCTATAAAAAATTAAGATCTTATTGGTCTTATTGCTCCACCAATGAACGAGCGCTCAAAAACTCCTGCCTAGGGCTTTCCTTCAATCGTTTTCCTTGTAGTCTCATCAAATTTCACCACATATTCGGAAAGTGCAATAAATTTTCGATGAAATATCAATTCTATTCATAAGAAATGTAAAATTGGATAATAACCGTCCACATTACGACCATGTGTTATATGACCTTTTTTGTTGCAAATCACTCGTATAATCCCTCCTTGAAGTTTGACCACTTTAAAAGAAGACACCCTGTATATTATTTATTCTGATCTTCAGCGATCGATTTCGGAATTTATTCCATCATCAGGGATCAGGCCAGTGTTTCCGAATGAAAATGAAAATAAATCGTTAAAAAACATATTAAATGGTATTCTATTGTCAGAATTGTTGAAACTTATTGACGAGTTACATTACTTTTTTGGCATGCTGTATAATTCAGACAAATCAGCGAAAAACATAAACTGATTATTCTTTCTGATATTCAATCAATACAGTGTGATTCCTAACTAAATGTCCATATTTATGGGAGTGATTTTTGGGCCCATTTCAAGAAAAAATTTCATATGATCATATTATGTCCTAAACGTCTCATCTTCTGAGTTACAGGGTGGTAAAAGTTAACCAGTGCCGACCCAATTGACATAGCCCCAAATATTCTTTACACAGTCAGTGGCACGCCACTGACTTTTCTTAAAATTAAAAAAAATTATCTGTATTCTGCATGGTGATATTGTCATATGTATAGTCCGTTCACGAAAGTTTGAGCGCATAGTAGGCGTTGGTTTATTTATCTGAAGTTGGCAGTATTTGCTGTCATAACGTAAAATAAAGTCAACGTTACCGAATGTACCCGGCTTCGTCCGACGAGCTTGCAAGTTATTAGAGAACTCTATGCAATATTGACAACATTGCGTATCAATTTGATAGGAAAATAATTAATATACCCTAAAATTTTAATATACAAAGTGAAATATGCCAAATTTCTATAGCCAACCGACGGCTCAACCTTTCGTGAATTGACTATATTATGTATTAACGATATTGTTATGATCATACGGAGAAACGGTTTTAATTTTTTTAAGCGAAAAAAAAAGCGGATTGAAAAAAACAAGAGATCAACTTTGGTGAGAAATGATTGGGAATTGCAAAAATAATTTTTATTTCAGGAAAAATCTGTGTTCAAATCGCGTACGAACGGTACTGGCGGAATTAAAAAAAAGTGATACATTAAAAATGCCCCTTGATTCATAGTACATGTACGACAAATATCATTAAAATATCTGAAGTGGTATTGTAGATATTAATGAAAAATGATTTATTTTTGAAAACTTTACCACCCTGTAACTCAAAAGGTAAGACGTTTAGGACATATGTTCATATAGAGTTTTTTTCGTAAAATGGGCCCAAAAATCACCCCCATAAATATTGACATTCAATTAGGAAACACCCTGTATAAACATAAAAAGTGTCTTACCTGTCTTCACCTAAACGAAGTATACTCAAAAAAAGATACTTGGTTCTATATGAAGGAAAACCTATATCAATCTCCTGACTGATGCCCAAGCGGCTATAAAGAAGAATCACAGTTCGGGGCAAACAACGCGACGATATATCAATGACAAAATGGTCCTTGTTCAAGAACAAATCCGCTGGTTGGTTATCTGCCAGGATGGTGATACCCAAAGGACCTGCTGGAGGAGTCCTTTCGTTTATGCGCACGTGGAGATTTCCCGAGAAAGTGTATTTCTGGTCTATGGTGAATGTCAAATTGGAAAACCAATGTCCATGTTGATTGCTCATATCTGGGTACATTGAAGGTTCTTTGGTTTCGGCTGTGATTTCGCAGAAAGCCATTGTCTAATTGTTAAATTTGCACTTGCACGATAAGGGAGTTTTAACACGTCTGAACCTAAACTGGGACTGCTTCTTGAAATTTGTGTACTTCTGTTCTGTACTCTGTAGTTTTGTTACCTCATTGTTCCTCGAGAAATTTTTACGGCAGTACCTAACCGAGAATAATACTTGGAATTTGAAGTACTCTAACTACCTGGCCTGCAAGCCCGAATTGTAATGTTGCCGAAAGTGTCGTACTTATAGCCGTAAGGTATAAGTGAAGAATAGAATCAATACATTTCAAAACCCTTTTTCTGAAGGCTAATGGTAGAAAAAATAGCCTGAGGTGCTAAAATATTCTCTAGATTCACTGTCTTTTTACGCATTGGCGAGGAACATAAAAAAAAACTTAATTTCGATAATCATGATTTTGAAAATTGATTCTGTATTTCAGGAAAATGTTTTCGAAATGGAAGTTTAAGAGGACCTCATCGCTACATTTAATCATTTTGATCTCATGGAGATGATTTGATTGATTTGATATCAAAAAACGAGATGGCGCTCAAATAACCGAAACCATTGTTTAAGGAATGAACAATGCCGAAACAAGTTTTTTTTTCGTGATATCGTTAGTGGACCTGCTCCTTTCGAAAAAATCTACAAATCTCATTTAAACATTTTGTTTCTTCTATGGGGTCATTGATTGACAATGACCCATTTTATTGCTCAATTTCTAATATTTCAATGTGCAACTGTCGTAGGTAAATAACACGAACATCAAATTATTCAAAAGCAATACGTGTAATTTTACAACTCTACTGAAACATAAAGGATTTTCCAATATAATAGGTGTAATTTTGATATTCAAAGAAAAATGCCATTTTTCAAATTAAATGATCGAATGTTTATTTCATTATAAAAAAGAACTATGCCGTTAATAGTGGAAAATAACATCAGACAAATGACCACCACGATCACGCTTACAGAACCATATCCTTTTAATGAAATTTTCCATAACCAAATCGCAAAGTGGCTGCCCTATGTCCTCGGTAGCCTCACGAATTCCATCTTTGACGTCTTGAATCGACACTGGGCTATTGGCGTAGACCTTCTGTTTCACGTGGCCCCAAATGAAAAAGTCGCAAGGTGTTAAATCACAAGATCTCGGTGGCCAATTGTGATCACCTCTTCGAGAGATAACACGGTCCGAAAACTTTTCCCGCAAAAGATCAATGGTTTCGTTGCTTGTGTGGCACGTAGCGCCGAATTGTTGAAAGTAAACGTTGTCGAGATCAATACCATTCAATTTCGGCCATAAAAAGTTATTAATAATCTCTCGATAGCGCAATCCATTCACCGTTACTGTTGCTCTAGCCTTTCGGCTACAGCAGCAATATTCTAGGCTGTTCTTGAGCGACGTGCACGGGTTTTATTCTTCACATCACTAAGTTGTCCCAACAGCTAGAAATTTTTCCACCAATTTTTTCATTGCAGTCCGACAAGGTGCTTCACGACGACTCAAAAATGTTCGAGTTTTACGAACCGTCTTTGCCAATTTTCACCATTTTTATAGTGAATTTTAATAATTTCAATGCGTTTTGATTAGTCTGTATAGCCGAAATCAAAATTATTTTTTTGAGATAATCAAATCACTGCTGGTGGCTCATTTGAGCTGAAGAATTGATGTTTGACGAAAACGGTTCAAAGACCTTTCAAATGAAGTGTCACTCAACCCCTCTCCCTGATTGTATTTTGAGGGATTAGAAGGAGGAGATTACTAGTTTAAGCAATAAATATACGTCAAAAGATGCCCCCCAAACATCATTCGACGTGTTTCGGGAAATTTTCGAATCACTATAGGATAAGAAATATACAGGGTGGCTCGTCTGATATGGAACACTCTGTAAAGGGTGTTTCCAATAAGATGTGTTATTTTGAATAGCACGTTATTCGAGTAGATGTCACGTTTGAAGCTGTCATTTTTTGACATTTAACAAGTAGAAACTACGTCATTAATAAAAATGGAACGATACACGCTTCAAGAACGCATTAAAATCATAAAAATTCACTATAAAAATGGTGAAAATTTGGCAGAGATGGTTCGTTAAACTTGCACGTCGCTCAAGAATAGCTGAGAATATTGCTGCTGTAGCCGAAAGTGTTGAAGAAAACCCAGGTTTGTCCATTCCTCGTAGTTCTTTGGAATTAGGCATTCACCGTATTTTGCATAAAGATTTGGGTCTTAAGGCTTATAAAGTTCACTTAACACAAGAACTCAAGCCGGCCGATCATCAACAACGTCGTGTATTTGTTGCTTTGATTGGATCGTTGAAATGAGCGAAAAGTTTCCGGATCGTGTTATCTTTCGAAGAGGTGATCACAATTGGCCACCGAGATCTTGTGATTTAACACCTTGCGACTTCTTCCTTTGGGGCACGTGAAAGAGAAGGTCTTCACCTCAGAGGAAGAAGTAAACACTATTTACTTTTTCCTCTGAGGTCTACACCAATAGCCCAGCATCGATTCAAGACCTCAAAGATGGAATTCGTGATGCTATAGACTTATAGAGGACATAGGGCAGCCACTTTGCGATTTGGTTATGGAAAATTTCATTTGAAGGATGTGGTTCTGTAAGCGTGGTCGTGGTGGTCATTTGCCTGATCTTATTTTCCACTATTAACGGCATAGCTTCTTCTTCATAATGAAATAAACATCCGATCGTTTAATGGCATTTTTCTTTTAATATCAAAATAAACCTCTTATCGGAAAACCCTTTATATTATTGCCTTCTTGAATACATTTTTTTAAACCACGCTTTAATCATTACTGTAATCTTGGAATCATAGACTAGGAAAGCTCAACACTCAAGTCAAGAGGTAGCGGCAATCTTTCACTGTTAAAGGGGCCCACTCACTAAGAAGGAAGAATGCGCAGTTAAGTATCTGCACGTTTGCTGTAACGCAAACGTGTGCATTCATATTTCCCACACACATACACTTTTGCGTGTTGGTTTGGATGTGCGACAAGCGTGAGATGACGTCGAAAAAAGATCTGATGTTAATGGCAGTGGCGTGTGTTGTCATTAAGGAAAAAAGTCCAAGGTATAAATATCGAACCCGACACTGTGTTGCTAAACATATGAAACGTGCAGAGACTTGTTGCCCATACACAGTCGTTTTTGGCCATTCTTCCACGTACGGTGAAGAATGCACACGCCACACGACGGAGATAATTGCGCATTCCAAATTTACGCCATACACACACTGTTTTAACTGTACCCCGTACAACGCGCATTCAAGTCTTCGCGCTTCCCTCTTGGTGAGTGGGCCCTTTAAGTGAAGAAATTGGCAGTGCTGTGCCTAAGATGTCGCAAGAACAAAGTAACGAAACCTAAACGGAGTTCCTTAAACTAGCATAAAATAGAGAGGCAAAATAGAAAACGTTCACGAATCTAGCAGTATAATCATAAAGGTATCATAAAAAAACTCACAGCCAGCTTTTCGCACATGAAATCCATCAACAACAGCGTAGCTTGTTTGACTTGATCCACTTCCCATTCAACGCCTTTTACCAAAACCAAACTGGCATGCAACTTTGGCCTGGTCTTAAAGATAACTTGTACCTTATACTGATCTTGAATTTTCATCACGTATGGACAACTTGAATCAAAATTCTGAGACATTATTGGCAGTTCGAACCCGAATATCAATGGTATTAATTCCTGAAATAAAAATCATTTTAGCAAGATACAAGTTTAAGTATTTTATGATTATGGAAAACTTTCTTTTTGTTCAATACGTCAAGCACATGACTTAACCCATTTGAGAACTTGATTGGATGATTGGTCACATCATGAGCTGGTGATTTAACAGCTTTAGTCTTTTTTATATGAAGCAACCATAGACAAACTAAAAAATTAGATGAGCCACTCGTATATTCCGCGCCATCTGTCGGAGGAGGAGACTAATACACGAAAAAATTATTTTCAATTTGAGAGTTAGATGTCGTTGCATTCATGGAAATCCTATCGAGAAAATAGTAAGTATGTAAAATCATTATTATCAAAAAACCTTTGAATTGTCAACTGACACAAGGAGTGGTTCGACACGTTCTTTTTGAAATATAATTAATTTCGATATGCCTGCAAGAGTGAAGACGTGCTGTGTTATTGGATGTGAAAATCGAAATGCAAGAAGGTAATTATAAAATATATATGTATATTCTTTTACCTATAAGAATTAAGATACTCGTAGTTTTCAAAAAAGTTTTTCATGTATTGAATAAGTTTAGTAGGTAAATACTCATATTTTCTATTATTGAATTCATTATTGTTAGTTTTTGAAAATGTTTTCAATGCAATTATTAGTTTATTGATTAGATATTTATGAAATAAATCTGTATTTTCAATTGGTGATACCTATTTCAGTTAATAAATTTTTATTCTATCCAGAATTTGATTATTGATCCTCATTTCTCGATTCCAAAGAAAATCAGATGAAAGTTCGTTGCAGGTATTATTTTCATGAGAATAAATTTCCTCACTCATCGATAACTTGCACGAATCCATTTCTGATATCCTTTTGGAAATTGAATTTCAAAAAACTTTTTGCCTATATGGGAGTACCTACCTATTCAAAATGTGCACTACAGAATTCTTTTTGAGGCAGCTTTACGATACAGATTCCTTTTTCAATGGAGGTTTTTTCACGAATTAGTAATGTTGTACATAAACAGATGGCGTTGAAGCTTGTTCTACTAGTGTCTCATCTATTCTCCGTTTAGTTAGTCTATGGAAGCAACGTAAAATATGAGATAATTGCTCAGTTGCAGGAACGCCCATTAAAATTTAAAGGTCCATTAAATCCTTAATCCTCCATTAGTTCCTTGTAATAATGGAGGATTAAGAGTTTAATGGACCTTTAAATTTTAATGGACGTTCCTGCAACTGACACAATATCTCATATTTTACAGTGCGCGGGTCAAAATTATGGAACAAATTCATTTTCTCAGACGAAAAATAGAGTGGAACTTCCCTATAACGAACACCTGTATAACGAATTTCTCTGTATAACGAATTTCGTACAAAGCATTGCACCTTGAATCCAAATTCCATGTTAAAAACACCCACTAAATATTCAAAGCACATCACTCTTTGAATGAGTATTGGTAGGAAGGTATAAGGGTGGGTTTTTGACGAAATTTTTCCGGACGTACGAGAAAAGATCCTTCTGAAACAGTTTTAAAATAAACCCAGGACTGTTTGGTTTCAATCTAACCAATACCATTGTTTCAGGAATTCTCCTTAAACAATGCCATTACGCTAGTATAAAAAATTCTGCGAAAATGTTCAAAAGCAAATGCTTCAGTTTGAATGATAAATCTAAATTTATCAGTGTCTACCGCGACATTGGCGACTATAGACACAAATTTTCTGTATAACGAAATTTCTTTATAACGAATTTTTTTGCGGATTTAGCGCCTTTGTTATAGGGAAGTTCCACTGTATTTAGCAACAAAATCCTGAAACGGGTCAATTTTTCTTTCACTTTTTTTTGCTTTTTTGAAGGGTTTTTGTTGCACCCTGTGCCATCCCAATCAACCCCCCAAATTTTTCGAACAGGGAAAGTGGGTTATATGGTACTTTTTGGCAAGGTCTTAGAATCTGCTTCATAGGCGTTTAGGAATTTTCAAGAATTTTTTTTTTATTAATTAGTTCAAAGAGGTTTTCAGTATGTGCACTTTGTCATGGCTTATCCACATTGAGACTATGAAATTTGTCACCGAATGAAAGTTGATCATCGCAGTTTTGTTCATGCACAACTTTCAACCCCCTCGCGTGAAAAATTAGAATGTGAGACACACTGCGCTTCAGTTATGATCTTAAGTATAGTTATGTTATTAGTACTGAAGTTAAACGTTTAATTTATCTTGTAATGCATAATGCCGAAATAAATTTTCAACGTCACTCCATTCCATTCCATGACAAAGTGCACATACTGTAAACCTCTTTGAACTAACTATTAAAAACCTTGCAAAAAAAGTAGCACATGATCCACTTTCCCTATTGGTTTGGTGCACGTTTGACAACTGACAGCACATCGGAGGTATAACAACCCCACTTTTCCTATGTAAATCATAGCAAAACTACGAGAGATTTTGGTTTTTCTCAAGTGTTTCAGTTGATTTATTGCTTCGGACTGAAAAATCGTGAAAATAGATCTATAAAATTGTTTAATAAGTTCAGATCATATATTCATCGAGGACGATATGAAGACAAATATCAGATTTGGGCATTCACCCTTATCTACTGCAGAAGATTTATCTATCTAATGTGTCTTATTCCGATGATAAAATGTATCCTGATATTATTATCCATTAAATCAAGAAGACAAAGAGATTATCCAGGATTCATATTTGGACAAGGAGGAAATATAGAACACTATAGGATGTATTTCCAATTCACCCGTTAGAGAAAGGAGATGAAGAGTACTTGTTAATGGACAAAATTGTTGTGATAACTTGAGTTTTCATAAATATATGTCCTGAAATCATATCACTGGATTAAAACTCATCTGGATGTTCTTTAATTTGCAGTATATCTTTGTTTTTTATATAAGACAAGTAAAGGGTAACTGCTATCTCCGCTTTTCACTATTTTATAAAATATAGCATAAGCATACTTACTTATTCTAACTCTGTATTTAAAAATTTTTACAATTACTTATTAGATAATTAAGTTTTTATTTATACAAGAGACTATAATTTGTTGGTTTGTATTGAATGATGAATGCTTCCCTTTCGACAAAATAATTATTTATTTTTTTTTATTATTTGTATTTAATAGAAATCGTTTTCTACGCTGTGAATAATTGAAATTTAGTTGTTAATATTGATAAAATCCTTCATTTTTTCAATAAAATCATCATGGAATTCATGGGCTTTCATTTCAATAAACAAATATGATAATTTTTTTTCTTTCCATTTATTGAAGAATAAATATTATAAATCTCATATGATTCACTGCAGCAGCATTCTTTGTTTCCACTGAAGAACTGATAATATCAGGATACATTTTATTTCTGAAAAGAGCCAAGTTAGATGGATAAATATCTTCCTTCTACAGTTGTCAAGGGTGAATACACAAAAACCAAAATCTCTCGTTGTTTTGCTATGATTTACATAGGAAAAGTGGGGTTGTTATACATCCGATGTGTTGTCAGTTGTCAAACGTGCACGAAACCAATTCCAAATATTTAGAGGGTGGATGGGCATAGATAAAATATACTGGTGGATGGGGATGGCTCAGGTTGCAATAAAAGACTAAATATTTTTCTTTTGAGAAAATTGATTTGTTCCATAATTTTGATGCGCACTGTATACCATTACTCTGCAATCGAGTCAAAAACTTAAAAATGCAAAATTTGTAGTTTTTGAGGACATACACACGTAAATGTGCAAATTTTAAGAAAAAGAAAATGGTTGACTAGAAATTCCTTAAACGTTGAAAACATTTTCGACAGACAATTTCAAATAGGCCAGTTTTAAAATATGCTATCTCTCTCTCCGGGGCTTTTTGGAAGGTGACAGAGGTTGCAGTGCGCATCTCAGAATAAGAAATAAACAAATTACTTTTTGCTCTGAGGCGCGCATCGTACTTGTATGTTATTACAAACAATGTATCAAATTTTTAAATAATTTTGAGGAGAACGCATTTCCTTCATTTAATTAATTGAATTATTCGACACATGAATCTAATATTGCCAGATATTTTACTGTTGTTAAAATGTGCCAGACGAAATTTCGAATTAAAATGATTTAGTTCATTCTATATACAGTGTGTTTGGTCATGACTTAGCGATAATTTAAGGGCATCAAATATACCTAATATTATCGACAAAAACACCCACATTGAGAAGTTTACCCCCTTAGTTTTGAAGTGACCCCCATTTTAAATTTACTTTTTTATTTTCGTTGATCCTTCCAAATAATATCGATTTCTTTGGAGATAAAAGTCCTACAGATGTAAAAAATGTTTTTTGAAAGATGATACAACAACCTTTCCTTAAAGTAGAACAATACATTTAACTTGAAAATGCCATAAAAAAATTCTTCCAAAAAATTTCAGTAAAAAAATTTACTGATATTCTTACTAAATCCGCGATAGTACAAGACGTCGTCATGAGAGCCACTGCCTGTCTACAAAGCAGAGGAGGTCATTTCGAACAAGTTTTATGGTTAATTTGTTTGTTTAATTATTAAAAATTATCGAAATTACAATACTGAGTTTTATTTTATTTCATCAATTTTCACAAGGGTCATGTTCGAACAGCAATTACTTTTTATTATGTAACTTATTTTTTTGAAGAATGTTTTTATGACATTCTAAGTTAAATGTTTTCATATTGTTCCACTTTAGTAAAAGGCGGTAGTACCATATTTCATAAAATCATTTGTTTCACATCTGTAGGGCCTTTATGTCCAAAGAAATCGATATTATTTGGAAGGGTCAACTTAAATAAAAGAGTAAATTTAAAATGGGGGTCACTCCAAAACTGAGGGGGTCAACTCCACAATGTGGGTGTTTTTGTCGATAAAATTGTGTATATTTGATGCCCTTAAATTATCGCTAAGTTATGACCAAACACACTGTGTATCAGTCTGCCATTTGGGAAACTTACCCTAACGCGACTTCTGGCACTTTCAGCTCCTTCGATATCTCCAGAAATCGAGACCTGGTTACTTTTCTCCGTTGGATTTGATCTGTTAGAGTCGGGAAAATGCACGTGACACTGAGTCTCCTCCATAACTCTTTTGATTGTGTAGCCTCCCTTACCAATTATATGGGAGTGATCGGTATAGCTCACATCCATTTTCATCGTGATGCGATTACACTTAAAATAAAAAGATATTGTTTCAAAGAAAATGGAGAAATCTCCGACATAAGGAGTTTTAGCGAGGTTGTTCATATTGGCAGAACAGCGTCGTATCATCTTTCCCAAATGTCCGTTTTCCAAAATTTTAGGAGTGATCTCAAACTACCCGAAGAATCCGAGATCAAAAGTGTAGGTAAACGAAGTAACTTCCTCACGATTTTAAATGAATAAAATTACTTCTAACCTTTAGGTATCATGTGAATTTTGTTGAAGCCCAGTTAACAAGCGAAAAGAATAATAATTAGGGAAAATCCTCGCACTCATCGATTTTAATTTCAAAAGCAATTTATCCTATACTTTTTTGAATTTGTTATTTCTCCATTATCACTCCTCAACCCTCAATTTTTTTTAATTATATATTTAATATATGGATTGTGATAAATCAAATCAAATGAAAGGTAATTTGATTACCTACATATTTCATTTGATATGTTACAATCCATATTATATTCCTATTTGAAAAAAGGATTGAGGCTTAAGGGTGAGATATTTCAAATTTAAAAGCATAGGGAGACCTGTTTTCGAAATTACAAATCCATGGATTTGTGGATTTTCCTTAGAAATAATCAGTAAAAAAACATGATCTGAATGCAGTGTACATCACAAATTGTAAATTATTGCCTAATTGTTTAAGGAAAAACGGCACAAAAAATCCTACTTTTATCCGCATCGCTGAATCCGTAATAAAATTACCTTTCATTTGATGATCACAACCCATATATTCCTATTCGAAAAAATATAGTGAAGGCGTAGGTGCCGTAGGGGGTGAGAAATACAGGGTGTCCTGAAAACAATGAATAAGACTGCAACTATAGACAGACACTGTCGTGGCCTAACTTATTCCAAATTTTGACCTTACTGAAAATTCCACGGTTTCCGAGATATTCATGGTTTTCGAATTTTTAGAAAATTTCCAAGTGCGATAAGATTTTCTATTGCCATTTATACAAATGAAGAGGTATTTCGATATGGTTTTTTTTTGTTTCACATGAGATAAAGACTTAAATTCATCAAACTAGTATAAAAAGTTAGAAACTCGTGAATTACAAAGAAAAATTGAAAACTAAATGAAATTTCCTTCAAGTTTGATGAGCTACAGTGTAAAAAAAAATGTAGGACGCCCCTGGTACACATCATCTTAAAAACTTGCTCAGCTATTGCAGATTCCAAAAAGGTATCATAAGCCTAGGCATTCTGTAGTTTTTCATTCTCGTAACTACTTGATTACCAAATAGTCGAAAAATTTCGAAAAACTGTTGTCATTAGAAGTTAAATAAAATTAAAATTACCTAGGTTACTGGCTGTTAACGAGTGTTCACAAAAGTGTTATTATTGTTCTATGCAAGCAGGGTTTCATTTTTTATGAATAAATTTAAGGTATGAATCATAGACTAACTAAACGGAGAATTTTATTTGTCTATGGTATGAATGACTGAACTCATTGTTTGATTTCGAATCATTTATTCATTTCCAATGAATAAGTAATTGGTACTAATTCGTTTTATTTTTTCCATCGAATAGTAATTTGGTAATAATTCGTTTTATTTTATTAATTTGTAATGAACCACACACATAGGTACCTCTATTGTAGCAACACAGGATATTTTTTGAGTTGATACTGTCCTTTTAACACTGTACAGAATGTAAGAAAATAAGAAATTTTGTCAAATACAATTAGGTCCGGTAAGGTTTTCGAGATACTGTTGAATGCAATTAATGCCATATTTCTATTCAACCAGAGAAACGATACGCTACTGCTTTTTTCAAAATAAAAATAATTTTCGTAATTTTCCACTAGATTCCAACAAAAATGGACTCCTGACTTGAACACATGAGCTCAGAATAACGATTACAACAAGAACAGTTTTTCGAAATTTTTCGACTATTTGGTAATCAAGTTGTTACGAGAATGAAAAACTACAGAATGCCTAGGCTTGTGATACCTTTTTGGAATCTGCAATAACTGAGCAAGTTTTTAAGATGATGTGTACCAGGGGCGTCCTCCATTTTTTTACACTGTAGCTCATCAAACTTGAAGGAAATTTCATTTAGTCTTCAATTTTTCTCTGTAATTCACGAGTTTCTAACTTTTTACACTAGTTTGATGAATTTAAGTCTTTGTTTCCGATAGCTGAACTACATCATGTGAAATTAAAAAAAAACATATCGAAATACCTCTTCATTTGTAAATGTTGAAATGACACTAGAAAAACTAATCGCACTTGGAAATTTTCTAAAAATACGAAAACCAGGAATATCTCCGAAACCGTGGAATTTTCATGAAGGTCAAAATTTGGAATAAGTTAGACCACGACAGTGTCTATCTATAATTGCAGGCTTATCCATTGTTTTCGGGACACCCTGTATATTCAATATATGGATCGTGATAATTCAAATCAAATGAAAGGTAATTTGATTATCTACTCATTGCATTTGATATGTTACAATCCATATTATACTCCTATTTGAAAAAAGTGTTCGAAATTATAAATCCATTAATTAGTGGAATTCCCTTAGAAATAATCATTAAATGAAACATGATCTAATTGCAGTACCTACTCTCCAATCACAAATTGTAAATCCTACTTTTATCCACATCGCTGAATAGGTAATCAAATTACCTCTCATTTGATGTATCACAATCCATATATTCCCATTCGAAAAAATAAAGTGAATGGCGGAGGAGGAGAGAAATATCAAATCAAAGAAAGCATGGGGATAAATTGCTTTTGAAATTAAAAATCGACGGGTTCCGTTACTTTTTCAGCACGCTGTATACTGTTGAAAAAAATGCGCAAATGACATAATGAGTATTTCACAAATTGTAGCTTTCCCCAAAAAATTTGTATACAGATACGACCGCTATCTCAGCAGGGCATTAATAATGCTCACCCTCGTATCCAAAATTGTCATAATTCTCTCTTTAGCAGCTGCAACATCGTCCGGACGTCCTGCTATTCTAACATGGGGATCCTTCTTCGATTTCGCTCCTATCTTTAACTTGTTTGGCCATCTTATAAAAGTATCAGTATCTTCCATCACCTGAAATATTTTCAATAATTGAGAGGTGGTTTGTGGAAAGCTATCAGAAACTTACTTTTTCAAAAAATACATCAGCTGGAATAAGTGCCTCGTTGTCCCCTGGAAAATATGCATTTTTTTATATTTAAACTTCGTTTTGGAATTTCATAATCTCAAAAAATATTCAATATAGGTACAATATTTATTAGGAATTTGATATCCTTCAATCTTATACAGGTGTCCCGAAAAATGTGATAAATCTCTCGGATTCAGATTGAACATAAAATTGAAGATGACAAGTTCCCATAATTTTTTTTTCTAGCGGCCCTCCCTACGAAGATACGACCTCCTAAATGACGCCACTGGAAATCCATTTTAGTGTAAAAAGTTTCAAACTACTCGATATAATCTGATGAAAATTTAATTTGATTAATTTAATATTAATACTATCAAAGACCTCTTAAATCACCGCACTCAAATTTCAATTAGCTTGTTTAGTTTACCAGGGGCGGATAGGGTTGTACATTTTAATGCTTACATTTTTAACACCCTGTATGATAAGGTGCTAAAAATACAAATTTGGATACCTTGAACATTAAGCTAAAGAAAAGGTACTCTTGTTCAGTATCGATGAAATGAACCGTTTTCGAAAAAAAATAATGAAAGAAGTAATTGAAACTTATTCCACTAAAATGAATTTCCAGTGGCGTCATTTAGGAGGTCATATCTTTGTAGGGAGGGCCACAAGGAAAAAAAATTATGGAAATCTTATTTTTTTATGTTCTATCTGAGTGCGAGAGATTTCCCACATTTTCCGGGACACTCTGTATATAATCCAGATTTAACGTTAATATACTTTTCTGTCGACTTCAAAATAAAAGCTCAGTTTAACGGACACGTTTTTATAGCCGTTCCTGAAGAAAAAAATTTACTTCAGCAATAATGATAATCAATGAAAGCGGAGAATAATATTAATGATATAAAATCAACCAATATTAAACCCATAATTCGGAACTAATCCCGTCAACGCACAAAGAATAATGATAATATTGTAATGATTAAAAAAAATTTGAAGCTTTAATTTCTGACTTGAATCAGAGCCATAATAATGCTATCAAAAATAGTCTAAACAACTTGAGACAACTATATAAACTATGTGTATTGAATGAAGGTGGTCATTTCGAGCAATTTCTTTAGTTGATGTTATTCTTACCATACGACCATAGTTTATTATTTTCCATTGATAAGTATTCATTCTAAAATTATACTTTTAAGTAGATTGTTTGGATATAAGGAAGTTCGTAGGTATTGCACATATTTTTTTATTTGGTGTCATCATTTCAAAACTTTAAAACTCTGAAAATTGAAGAGACACATCCACATATGCATTTATATTCGAGATCAGGAGGAAATAGCCTATCCAAAAAAAGGAAACATATACAGGACAGGGTGTCCCATTTGAAAAAATATAGTTGCATTCAATGTTGTTCACCCTGTATATCTTTCCATTCACGTTATTATAACTCCAAAAATGATCATTTTCAGTAAACACACTCTGCCACTTGTAAAATGATTACAGATCTTGGCAGGTGGTTCTTAAAATTTGAAACTCTGTGGTTCTTAGAATAAAAGAGATAGACCAGCATATGTTACATATTCGAAAGCAGGAGAAAAAGAGCTAGCCAAACATGGAAAAATATACAGGGTGTTCCATTTGAAAAAATAAAGTTGCCATCAATATGTTGGTCACCCTGTATATATTTCAGTTTCTGGACTCATATCAAAAAACCTCATGTGATTTCGTGAAACTTTTATACGAAAAATTTTTCTGTATCTCCTTTAGTAACAAAGTTAAAGGGGGGGTCAAATTATAGTAAAAAACCCGGTACACATCAATTCAATTTCATAAATTTCAGTGTGTCCTCAAAAAAATAAAGTTAGAAGATTATCTCCAGGTGGCAGAATAAAATATGATTAACAGTTCAAGAATTGCAGTGCATTTGGTACGATATTTTTAAGTTAAAACTTTAGCTATAATTCAAATAACGTTTAATAGTAATGAAAATTTTCTTCTAGAATGGGTTGTTTTTGAAAAAGAATCATCAATAATTTGAAAGTTATTATGGTCGGGAAAAAATGTTCAATTTTCAATGTCACACTAGTCCAAAAACTATAAGAGTTAAAGCGAGCTATCGTTTTCACCTTTCTTCTTTTCTAAAAAATTGAAATTGTATCTTTAGAATTTTCCCTACAGCTTTCAGCTCGAGACTTGTAGTGTTAGACAATATAAATCTTGTCACTCTGTATGATGAAGTTTGTTTTAATTATACATATTAGAAAATAGAATTGAGTAATTCAACAAGATTTTGAAACTTTTGAATACCATATAGTTTCCAAGATTACTAAACTTTTGTAAAAAGTGTTTTTTTCACTCATCTTATTTATTTTATGTTATGCCAGCACTTTCACGTCTCATTCGATATCATTCATAGTTTCTCCGCCATTTTGACTTTCAGTTCTACTTACCGCTCAGCATTTGTTCCAATTTTTTTCTGTCGACTTTGAATCTGTCCTGATACAAGTCCGACACGTCGTTCAGTCCGATTTTATTGACGAAATCTTGAAGTTCCTCCCTAGAGTCCCAATTCGAATTCCATCCTGAAGTGCAAGTCCCGCTTTCAGATACTTCAGACTGGGTATCGGAATTTTTAACATCAACAGATGTCCTCGAAGGCAAAAGATTGCACGACATTATAACTATTATTATTCAATAAATATTGGTAAATTTTTTCAAATGGAGAAATTATCACTTTGGAGTCTTGTTCAGCGCGTTCTTTTGTTGTAAATTATTAATTGAGATTATTTATTGTTGACTCCATCTGTACTTGAACGCGACTGATCATTGTTCAGCCATATGAGGAATTGATGCGTTTTTTGGATTAATAAACATATGAATTTTTTTAGAATATAAGTGGGATTTTGTGTGTCATAGATTTTCTGTGTAAATAATGTAGAAAACCATAAAGATATTCTTTTTATTGAGTCAGCGCTGTTGAAAAGGCAAAAGACAAAAACACCTTTTTGAATATTTTTCGATATGTTTGCGATTCAGGTATTGAATGAGCATATCCAGTTCGTTAAAATATAGATATGGTTTTTCATTTTGCAGCATTGAGAGTACCTACTGTTGAATATACAGGGTGGGTCTTTGACTATGTAAAATTTTTAAACTTTCAATTTCACAAATAGAAAATATCTGTGAAATTCCGAGAATTGGGTACTTTAGATGAATGCAACTCTGTTTAAAATTCTCAGAAACTTGAAAATCAAAGTGGAAACTGAAAAAATCAATACAATTCAGTGATGTATTCACCAGATTCAGTCACCATACAATTATTATTATCACCTAGACAAAATTCGAAGTTTCTTCATAATACGCTGCTTCCAAAGTGGTTATTGGTGGTGGTTATTGTTAGACAAATTATTATTTTGGCTTTAATCAATCTGAAATACAAGTCTTTCTTTCTGATGCTTCAGACTGGGATCGGAATTTTCAACATCCACCGATGTCCTCGAAGGCAAAAGATTGCACGACATTATAACTATTATTATTCAATAAATATTGGTAAATTTTTTCAAATGGATAAATTATCACTTTGGAGTCTTGTTCAGCGCGTTCTTTTGTTGTAAATTAATTTAATTGAGATTATTTATTGTTGACTCCATCTGTACTTGAACGCGACTGATCATTCTTCAGCCATATGAGGAATTGATGCGTTTTTTGGATTAATAAACATATGAATTTTTTTAGAATATAAGTGAGATTTTGTGGTCGTCATATATTTTCTGTGAAAATAATGTAGAAAGCCATAAAGACATTCTTTTTATTGAGTCAGCGCTGTTGAAAGGGCAAAAGACAAAAATCCATTTTTGAATATTTTTCGATATGTTTGCAATTCAGGTATTGAATGAGCATATCCGGTTCGTTAAAATATAGATATGGTTTTTCATTTTGCAGCACTGAGAGTACCTACTGTTGAATATACAGGGTGGGTCTTTGACTATGTAAAATTTTCAAACTATCAATTTCACAAATGGAACATATCTGTGAAATTCCAAGAATTGGGTACTTTAGCTGAATGCCACTCTGTTTAAAATTCTCAGAAACTTAAAAATCAAAGTGGAAACTAAAAAAATCAATACAATTCAGTGATGTATTCACCAGATTCACCATACAATTATTATTATCACCTAGACAAAATTCGAAGTTTCTTCATAATACGCTGCTTCCAAAGTGGTTATTGGTGGTGGTTATTGTTAGACAAATTATTATTTTGGCTTTAATAAATCTGAAATACAAGTCTCTCTTTCTGATGCTTCAGACTGGGATCGGAAATTTTAACATCCACTGATGTCCCCGAAGGCAAAAGATTGCACGACATTATTACTATTATTATTCAATAAATATTGGTAATTTTTTTCAAATGGAGAAATTACCACTTTGGAGTCTTGTTCAGCGCGTTTTTTTGTTGTAAATTTATTAATTAAGATTATTTATTGTTGACTCCATCTCTACTTGAACGCGACTGATCATTGTTCAGCCATATGAGGAATTGATGCGTTTTTTGGACTAATAAACATAAGGTTTTTTTTTAATATAAGTGGGATTTTGTATCGGTCATAGATTTTCTCTGGAAACCATAAGATATTTTCTTCTTATTGAGTTCTATGATGTTGAAAGGGCAGAAGCCAAAAATACCAATTTGAACATTTTTCGAAATTTTTGCAATTCAGGTATTTAACGAGCATATTCAGTACGTTAAAATATATGTAGGGTTTTTCATTTTGCTGCATTGAGAGAACCTATTGTTAAATATACAGGGAGAGTCTCTGACTATGTAAAATATACTAACCGAAAATTCCTGAGTCCAAAAGAAACACTTTACTAATTTTTCCGATTCGATTCCGTTGAAAAAACCATCATACTCCGTAAAAGTACCAGAAACTGAAAGAACCCGATTCTCAAAAAAAGTTGAATATTATTTTATAAAAATATGGGATGTATACCTACTCATACCTTATACCTATTGTTAGACAATTCTGGCTTTATTCAACCCGAAATGCCAGTATATATAATCTTGGAGGATTCTGCATTTCTAGAAAACTTTTTAGGTTTTCACTCCCAGTCGCTGTTGAAAGAGCGAAAGCCAAATATACCCATTTGAACTTTTTTCGAGATGTTTTCACTTCAGTTATTGAATGGGCATTTCCTGTATGTAAAAATATAGGATTTTTTTCATGTTGTACCAAATATAAACCTACCCTATTATTCACTAAAAATTTCAAGTAGGAAAATAGTTAGGTTTTTTTGGGAGGATTTTTAAGTTCGCCGCAGGTTAAAACATATGGGTTGCAGTATCGAAATTTTAAATTTTCCTTCTACTTTTTCGAGTTTTTTATGGTTCTACTATTTTAAGTGGAAGCGTGTTCACGATCGGCTGTAGACCGTAGTGTAGATGTATTATAATTCTAGCCTTATAAACAGCACCATATTGTTTAGAAAATTTCAGAATTTTCAGACGCATTTGGTCTGAACATTTCATGAAGAACAGAGTTTGATTTTCCGCATTTTTCCGTTCTAGAGTAGAATTTTTCCGTTCTAGAATAGAATACTCAGATCAACGAAAAATATTTTAGGATTGATCTGAGGTTGAAGACATCGGGTGACTTCGGCAATGTGTAGATCGGTCCAAGAGTTCCGAAATAAGAGTAATTTATTTTGAAATATTTTGAATTTATAGAAGAAAATATGAAGAGTTACAAAACAAAAATTTACATTGAATTTTCTGTTGATAACATCAGCATTGTTCAAGGAGAATTTCTCCTTAAACAATGACATCAGTAAAGATGAAATTTATCACCTGAATAATGTTACTAGCCTTTTTGAAACAATTTCACTAACTTTAACGGCTTGTGAAGCATGCAGAAAATCTTGAATCCAAATGAATAGTTTTCTTATTTTTTTGCAAAAAGAAGAAATCGAAAATAAGACTGCTGAAGCTGAACACATCCCCGTATTTGACAAGCAACGGTAACCTAACCTCACTTTTATCTCATTGAAATTTTCTGTTTTTTGTTTGTTGACTAAAATTTCACTGATTGAATTTGCACAATATTAAAGCCTAAGTGAACAAGTTGAACAATGGGTGATATCTTGAAAGAAAGGCGTGAAAAGTCACGTAAACGCAAACAGCTTTTAGCTCAAACTGTAAGTCCCAAAATAACATGAAAATAAAACAATTTTTAAACTGCAAACTTCCTAGCTTGGTGTTTCAGGAGCTGAAGAACTCCGACAAATCTTGGGGACTGATACTGATCCACCAAGGAAGAAAAACCAAGCTAGCTCATCAACACAGGAAGAAGTGAAATATGACTATAAGAAAGACACACCAGACGAATTGGTTTATAGAGATTCTTCAACTTTCCTGAAAGTATGTACGATTTTGAATCTGCAAAAATTAATGCACATTCTGAGAATCTCAATTTTAATGAAAATTAACTTATTTTTTATGTTCTCTCGGGAAGGTTTTGAACGAAACAAGACACATTAAATGGAAGAAAAATTCAGGATTTCACCGAATCTTATGTGAAACAAGAGAAATAGACAATTTTCAAAATACTGGAATGCTGATAAGTAATTTAACACTTGGTACTTCCACCCCTTGCGTTAATTACAGCTCGGCAACGACGGTTCATACTCAAAATGAGTGATCTTAAAATGTTTTGATCTAATCCTTCCCAGATTTCTCTGAGTTTGATTCCTAAGTCATTAAGAGTAGCTAGATGATTTTCTGAACTTCTCAGCCTTCTATTGAGGTTGTCCCAAACCTGCTCAATCGGATTGAGATTTGGACTTCTTGCTGGCCATTCCATTCGAGAGACTTCAACCTCTTCAAGGTACTCCTGAACGATGGGCGCACGATGGGGTCTGGCATTATCGTCCATAAAAATGAAATTTTCACCAATGTGAATGCAAATGGCACTACATGCTCTTTAAGAATGTTCCTTATATACCTATCAGTATTCATAGCTCCATTATCAACAACCACTAGGTCTGTGCGAGCAGTCAAAGATATTCCACCCCATACCGTAATCTTTCCTCCCCCAATTTCTTAGTGTCTTGAATGGCAGTTGTTACTTGTGGTCTACCCTGTCCTGGTCTTCGGACATTCATACCTGTCTCCCTGAATCGCTGGAACATTCTGGACACACTTGTATAGGAAACTCCAAACCTTTCTGCAATTCTTGTGTATGTCCACCCTTCTTCTCTCAAAACTACTGCTTGGGCACATTCCTCTTGGGTCAAATTGCGTGTTTCACGTTGCATAGCGATCGAGTGTAGAAAATCAAACGAAAGAAAAACTATTGATCACTAGAATTGATCGAGAACAACTGATTTTAGAACGGAGCTAATACATTCAAAATCTGATAATCTCATCTTTTTTTATTCCTGCTGGGAAAAAACATCTGTATTGAAGAAAAACGTAGAAAGTGGATAACGTATGCATGCATAATTCTGATAAAAATAATTATTATCATTGAGAACACCTTCAGTTGTAGAATAAATTTGAGATTTCCATAATGTGCTTTAATTTTTTTGCGCAGTGTAATAAACTGTAACTTCATTTCTTGTATATTCTTTCAAAGGGCACTCAGTCTTCCAATCCACATAATGATTACTGCCAACATTTTGTTGACACAGGGCAAAGACCTCAAAATTTCATCAGAGATGTGGGTCTAGCAGATCGTTTCGAAGAGTACCCAAAACTTCGGGAACTGATCAAATTGAAGGATGAACTCATTTCCCAAACAGCCACTCCACCAATGTATTTAAAGGCTGATCTTTCAACATATGATTTGAAGAATTTAAATAGTAAATTTGACGTGATCTTGATTGAACCCCCACTGGAAGAATATCAAAGATCGATGGGAGCAACCAACATGCAATTCTGGACGTGGGATCAAATAATGAACCTTGATGTTGGTGAAATTGCAGCTCAAAGAAGTTTTGTTTTCTTGTGGTGTGGAAGCTCAGAAGGTTTAGATATGGGTAGAGTATGCTTGAGGAAATGGGGCTTTCGAAGGTAATTTCTTTCTTCACCACCTTATTATACTTAAAGTAATAGATATGCTGGATTTTGATCGTATTCTTAAAATTAATTCAATCTACTGATACATACAAAGATGGTCGAAGATGGATACATGAATGATGGTATAAATTCTTGAAATTTTTGACATCTCCATTGCCAGTTTGGAAATGCAATATCTCGATTATTTTCTATGCGAACGGAACCAAACTCAGCAGTATCATAGTAGAGAATCCATGCATTCATGTGGTACATTCAGTATTTTGATACATCGTAAGGTTCTTCGAAGATTTTACTCCGAAAATGTGGAACTCAAAATTGAAATATTTCGAGATTTTCAAATGGCAACCCCATATTTATTTTACAGCATTCCATTCAAAATAAAAAATAAATGGCAGTCTCCTTTTACACTAATTGTTTATTTTGGATAGTTTTCGAATGAGATGAAAAATGCTGAAATTTTCAGGTGTGAAGATATATGCTGGATTCGAACGAATATAAAAAATCCAGGACATTCAAAAAATATTGAACCAAAGGCAGTATTTCAGAGAACAAAAGAACATTGCTTGATGGGAATCAAAGGAACAGTTAGAAGATCAACTGATGGAGATTTCATTCATGCCAATGTGGATATTGACTTGATCATATCAGAAGAGAATGAATATGGAAGTTTGGAAAAACCGGTGGAAATTTTCCACATTATAGAACATTTTTGCTTAGGTAAATTATTTGTGAATAAATTTCAACAGAAACTTAGAATTCACATGAAAAATTGAAAGCCTTGAGGTGAAGTCTGAAGGTTTTATGCAATTGTTTATTTTGAGATTATTCGACAAGAATTAGTTATCGTTTTCCCAATACGAACAGTGGAAATTGACTTAGATAATCTAAACAACTGTTGAAACTTTTTTACCTTTCATTATTTCGCGAGATTCACATCATATTCATAAACTCTGATGTTTTTTCTTGAAACAAGATGCTCTTGTATAATAACGCCCAGATTTGAAATTTTCTCTCTTTTCACTAAGTACTCAATGTTCACTTTTGTTTTGAATTTATTTTCACTTGATAATAGTGATGTTCTTTCGAACTGAACGAAGTGATTTATATAACTTCAATCAGAAAGATCAGTTGAAGCGATCGTTCTTTCGTTTTCAATCAGTTCCCCCTTCCACAATTCTAAAGTGATTGCAAGTGATTATTCTAATCGCGGAATAAGTTCCATCAGTTCAATCAGTACGAAAGAACACTACTAATGGTTAGGTTGAAGATATAAATCAATTTTATCAAACAAAGATCATCTTCTCTTGCCAAAAATTTCGATTTTTCAATTATTTGCATTCATGTTTTGCGAATATGTGGCAAAAAGTGTGGACAGGACGTCACCTTCAAAGTGCACTAGCTCCTTAACGAAGCAATTTTGCACTATATGATTTGGGTTGAATCTGTCTAAGATATGATCTATAATGTCCACTAGAAGTTTGTCGGTCTAATTACGGGACACCCTAGGTTTGTTCCAACAGCTGACTTTTGTACGGTAATTTGACGGTCACGAAACTGTTAGTAATCGATCTTATGCGCATGTCTAAACTTTGACCGTACAAGAACCGTCCAAACAGTACTTGCTTCAGACCAGGGATCGAAATGACGATCACAAAACCTTTCCACTCACGGTCCCGAAGCAGGATGGAACAAAAACGAAACCGTTCTCAAACGATACATTTTCAGTTGGAACACATTTTTTATCTATTGCGCAGAATCCTGACGATCATTGTACGGTCAATTCTTGAGTTGGAACAAACCTCATGTATATGCCCCATGAATGATATTAGAGGTGTTAACGAACAGAATTATTTTTCTTAGATTCTTAATCAGTGTCTACAACCAAGTTGTTTCAGACCACTGTCATATTTCTAAACTTTGTGCAAAACTATGGCAATGTATTCTCCTCATTATGGAAAATTTGAGGACATTGTTTCTCAGTCTTACATGCCTACAATCTCTTAATTTCAGTACTTACCTTATACTTTTCTTGTCAGGTAGAAGACGTCTTCATTTATTCGGCAGGGACAGCACGATTAGACCTGGTTGGATAACAGTAGGACCGGATCTAACCAATTCAAATTTCAATGCGGAGCTTTACAGTTCTTCATTTGCACCAACTACTTTAACTACAGGATGTACGGAAAGAATCGAGGCACTCAGACCAAAAAGCCCACCTGCTAAAAATAAAGGAAATTCAGGAAACAGAGGACGTGGTAACTTTCAGAGAGGACGAGGGAGGGGTAGATAAATGTTGTGTTAAAAGGACAGGGTAATTATTTAGAACTAAAAGAATCGTGTTGGAGATGTGAAAAAAATTGTTTGGGCCCAAGATTACGAAAATGATAACGAGAAGTCTGCAATCCTTTTAGTTTTTTCGAAAAAAAATTTCAAAGTTTCAGTCAGGTAGGTGAGGTTATACATAGTTCTAGCCAATTAAAATATAAACAATGAATAAAATCGTCGCTTTCGACCAAACGAAGGCTTTATTCTGCAGGATACTCTCAGAAATTGAAAAAATAAAACATTTCCAACGAGTATTGATTGAGAAAGTAGAGGAACATTGGCTAGAACTATGTATAGCCTCACCTACCTGACTGAAACTTTGGAATTAAAAAAAAACTAAGAGGATTGCAAACTTCTCGTTATCATTTTCGTAATCTGGTACCCAAACTTGTTGAGTACGATTGTTTTCACATCTTAAGTTCTTTTGGTTCTAAATAATTACCAAAGGACAGTATGTGTTCAAATAAGTATGACTCTTTTCAATGATATTTATCATTTTTTATTATTATTAACTGTATAATTAGTTCTTGACTTTCAACCTTCTGCTCACTTTATTTCATTTAGAAACTCATTTGAGTGAGGTGGAAATTAAGGTTCTCATTTTAAATCATTGAATATTCATCAGATCTTCAAAATCGCAATAGGATATTATAATACAAAACATAAGACTTTCTTCTTTGCTATGAACGATAACTGATTTCATGTTATTTATATTATCACTTATTACAATAACAACGTGTGTATTTTGAAAAATATAATCTTTCGATAATTCTCTGTTTTATTTCATCAGCATATGGTTTGTAATATTGGGGCATTTTTATTTGACAGATTAACTGAAAAATCGCATCACCTCGCACTGAATCAACCAATAAAAAGGCTGCATTACCGATTTTGTATCAGTTTGGAAGTGATGCAACTTCAAATAGAATAGTAGGGTTGAATATTAGATTCAAGTGTGTTTCACTTGGTGAACGCTTTAATTATGAAAATCTTCCTTTTCTCTAATAACCTTTAGAAATTATCCTTCGATAATATCTTATTATTATTTGAACTCTCTGAGTAAAAAGTAGACAATTCTGTCAGTTTGGCAACATCGTCTGTTAGTGTTTAGTTTCTCGATGCGTTGTGTTGACATTTTCATTTCGATTTGACGTTCATAAACTGAATAATTTTGATGATTTGGTGGCAGTTTGTTAGTGCTTAAGGCTGTTCCGGTTATTATAGCTGAGGTAAAATGACGAAAATGTTATCAATGTCCTTGATAAAACCTCTTGGGTATTCCGGACCGGTTTCCCCATATCCAGGTTTGGAAATTCACATCTGAAACATACGATATACAATGCATCAGACAGAGAATTCTTCCGTTCAGTTGTACAGATGAATAGTCGAGATAATCACGTGCTGTAAAACACTGAATTCCTTTGTCTTATTGCAATATTCTAGTCTTGTCTCTCTTATCATTGGAAGGAGCATAATTAATTTAGTATGGTAGGCAACAGTAAATACTTGAATCGAGTATTACGGGCAGCCTGACAAATTAAATAATTCTATACGTGTACTGCAGGTGCCCTGCCATACTGCGATAAGAGAGAGACAAGACTAGGTTATTGTAATAAGTAAACGGAAATCATTCAGTTACAGCACGTGATTATCTCGACTATTCATCTGTGCGACTAGACGGAATAATTCTCTGTCTGATGCATTGTATATCGTATGTTTCAGATTTGAATTTCCAAATTTGTATATTGTTCTTAGGCCAGCCAGCTCTGGATGCTCGCATACCACCTGTTCAGCTGTTTCTGCTTCTGATCCATAAGGCCTGCAAATCTCATCTGCTGACTTTCCCATGGTACATATGCTGTTTGTAAGGACATTGCCCCGCCAGCAGTCCCATCATCACCTGAAGCTCAGCTGGTCTGCTTGTGACAGCTTCAAAACCTTTTTGGTATATGTAGGTTAAATCACCACGAATTTTTTGGCATGAGTATTTCCAGGGGTGTTTCTCCAGGGAGTTATTCAACTCTCATTGCTGGACTGCTGCCTTAGATTAGATAGTGGTCGATCGGCACGTTGATTACCCTTCTGCACTGCGACCAATAAGGTCTTTTGTGCGTTACCATACTAAAACTACGTTTTTCCCAGGAATCTAACCTCCTTAGCAAAGCTGGTTACTTCCTTAGGAGACTTCGCTCTTATGTCGGCTGGCGTGAATAACGCGCCACCTAGTAGAGTAAGTCTGGTTTGCGCCAGCGCAGTGCATTGGCATAGTATGTGCTCGGTTGTTTCAGTGGCCGATTCACATAACCTACAAATGTCGGAGTTTTCTTTACCGATCTTGTGTAGGTGATATCTCACGGGACAATGCCCTGTGAGAAGGCCGATTAGCAGCCTTAACTCGTTTTTTGACAACGATAGAGCTTGTTGAGCCTTCTCTTTGGAAGGTTCGATTAGTCTCTTTGCTTGTCTTTGACCGGATGTGTTTATCCAGTAAGAGTGTTTCTCCCTTTTTTGCCAAACACCGACCTCTGCCCTAATCAGGGTAGGTGATACCCAACAGGAGGGCACGGGTTAGGTGAAGGGTGTGTTAGCTCCTCTTTTTGCAAGGGCATCAGCTCTCTCATTTCCCTCAATGTTCTGGTGGGCAGGTACCCAAGCTAAAACTAGCTTGTTGTACTCCGCCAGTGTTTTGAGGGACTGTTTGCAGTTCCAAATGGTCCTTGATCTACAATCAACGGCCATAAGCTGCCTCAGTGCCATCTGACTATCAGAGGCAATGCAAATTCTGGCTCCCTTGTACTGTCTGGACAGACAGACTTGGGCGCATCTTTCTATGGCCAGAATTTCAGTTTGGAGCGTTGTTATTGGCTTTCCAAAGGCACCGATTCCCTGTATTTGGGACCGTATATGCTATGCCTGCTCCTCGTTCCCTTAGGGACCCATCTGTGTACCAGATGAGATGGTTTTTACGAAGTCGAGACAAACCTCCCACACTTTCTTGGCGATCACCTATGATCACTTCGTAGTTGGCGTCAAGGTCATACTCGATTGGCATGGAATCCCTCGGTAGTAAAGGGAGTTCACCACCGAGTGATTTTAAAATATTTCCGTGTCCCTTGTCAGGCACTATTTGATCCATTCTTAGGGCACTCATGAGACCTTCTTTCTTAAAAAATCCAGTACTACCTCTACTGCAGCTGTAGGAGTTGTATACGCAGCTCCTGTAATGCCTAGACAAGCCAGTCTTTGAAGCTTATTCAGCCGCTGCTGGCTTGTCTTTTCTTCAGTTTTAGTCCACCAAACTAAAGAGGCATATGTAATAACAGGTCTTACCACCGTCGTATAGATCCAGTGGATCATACGAGGCTTCAGACCCCAAGTTTTGCCAAATAATTTACGGCATATCCAAAACGCCGTTGTAGATTTGGCAATCACTTTATTAAGGTGAGAGTTCCAATTGAGTTTCTTATCCAAGGTGACCCCCAGATATTTGACCTCCTGCTGTCTTATATTGGTCTTTTCATTCAACGCCAGAATGCCTTGGTACCCATAGTAGGGTCACTTTATTGCCTCTTCTCAGTTGTTTTATGGTGATATGGCACTCCCAGATCAGCAGATAGACCTATTACACTATATTTCATTTTGTCACAAACATAGCACGTAAATCTTTCGAATATACTGCTGTTCAATTGGACGGTAAAGTTCTCTTTCTTATGCATTGTATATCAGATGTTTCCAATGTTAATTTCCATACCGGTAGATGTAATATGTATACATGCACAGTAAACATTTTATCCAATTATCAGACAGAAAAAAAAAATTCTCCTCAAATATTTTCGAAATTTGGAGCCGAAAGCATACTATTGAATTAATAATTCCTTTGAAAACTTTCATCTATGAGCTCCCCTCTTCTAGGGATTAGAAATGAACAGCAAGTTTAGATAGGATTATAAAAATGATGGAACATTTCCAAAGTCGAATAAGTACTTATTTTTTTATTTTCAAAATATTTCTATAATGTCATGTAAATTTATGTCATTAGATTAATATTTTCCTACAAAAATAAACTTAGAGGTTTTTGGTGATAGATCTCATAATGAAGTCTTTATAAATCAGTCCTGTTGATTGGTCTTACAGAAAAATGGCGAAATATTAGATAATTTTTTTAGAATATTCTCTCAAATTTCAGTGAAGTTGAGGTACCTAATGCTCAGATGTATGAAAATAATATCCTGATGTCTTAAAAAGCTGTGATGCCTCATAGGTAGGTTGAGTCGCCTGAAATAAATTCATTTTTGATGTTTTTATGTTCATACTGAATTTTCGTGTTTGTATGACAATGGTTCTGTATGAAGAATTATTGATTGTTGGAAATACATTACTTATGATTTCATGAATATGGATTGTAAATTTGATTTAAGGTAAATAAGGGCGACAAAAATATAATCACAACTAAACCTTTCACAGTTGTAATTCAAAGTTCAGAAAAGGAAAGTTGTATTTCAGAATAGGAATTTGTAATACAGAAATTGAAATTCAGATTGGGAAGTTGGAATTCAGAAGTGAAGAATGAAGAAAAACTGTAATTCAGAACTCATCGATTCAATTTCAGAAAATGTATTACAAGGTCTATTATGTCCTCTGACAGAGCTGTTCTGATCACACCCTTCACAGTTCTCCTTCCAGTTCCAGAGATCTGATGAAATTTTCAGTCTCCGCTGTTTATTAGTAAATGCATATGTTTAAACAATAATAAAGATGGTCACGTCAATTTTGAATATTAATTAAAAATAGGATAATTTCTGATTACAATCAATTCAGGTAGCAAAATTTATAATTTTTTCATATTTTACCCATTTATGAAAATGAATTAACTAAGGACATTCTTTCCCATTATGTTTTAGTCTAATCTTATAATTAAATATCAATACTACCAAATTCACCTGAGCTTAAATAATGGTGTCACTAATACTAAATGCCATTAAGGATCGCTTAATCCTTCAATGAGTACAAATTCTAAAAACTATTCTACAGCCATGTTTGCATGCCAATAATGTGTTAAACCGTCTAAAATATAGATGTCTTCAAGTTTTGACAATTTCCTCACAAAATTTTGTCATATTCGGAAATTTTGTTTCAAAATTTGAAACAATAATAAATAAAAAAGGGTCAATCTATCATTATCCTTTTCAAACTTATTTTGAAAAGAAGAAGGTAAATTTTTCAAAATCTTCGTGCACTAATTCTTCTGAGCTCTCTACTAGAATGCAAATAATAATTGTAGGAAAATTGCTAATTCGAGAAAATAGAAATATTAGTCATTCCGTTCAAGAAAGTTTGAGCGCATAGTAAGCGTTTGTTTATTTATGTGATGTTGGCAATACTTACTGTCATAATGTAAACTAAAGTCAACGTTGCCGAATGTACCCGGCCTCGTCTGAAGAGCTTGCGAGTTATCAGAAAACTCTATGCAATATTGACAACATTGCGTATCAATCTGGCAAGAAAATAAACAACATAACCTAAAATTCTAATATACTCAGTGGAATATGCCAAATTGTCATGGCCAACTGACGGCTTAAACTTTCGTGAACAGACTATACATTTGAAGAATCTACTGAAACATCTTGAGAATGATTATCATATTTAAACTGAAAAACAGAATTTTTTGTATTTTCAATTTAATTTTTGGCATTTGTTCTCTAATTTAATAAGTACCAGGTTATTCGAAATAGTTTGACCTCCCTTTAACGTTGTAAAAATGGATGTACAAAAAAAGTCACACAAAATGTTGGCCATCCTGTACATGCAGCGAAAATACCCATATTTCATTATTTATGCCATCCTATCCAATGATCATTAAAAATCTACATAGGACAACTATACTTTTAATTGTAGGTGTATAAAACACTTTTCCAGATAAAAAACTTAAGTGATTTTAATGTCTCAACATGTTTCGAGCTAAAAGTAGCTCATCTTCAGGAGAAACAACAACAAAGTTAAATACAGAACACGAAATTGAATAGAAAAAGAAGGCAAAATTAAAACAATTAAAATAGATATAAAATCAGCAAATGAAATGATTTTATATCTATTTTCATTGTTTTAACTTTTCCTTCTTTGTCTATTCAATTTAGTATTCTGTATTTAACTTTGTTGCTGTTTCTCCATGAGTGTTTGTTTTTAGCTTCACTTTTGTGTTTTTTTCCTGAAGCTTCTTTTAGATCGAAACATGCTGAGACATTAAAATCACTTAAGTTTTTTTCTCTGGAAAAGTGTTTTATTCACCTACAATGAACTGCCCAGATATAAGGACATTCAATAGTACACTACTGGAAAAAATTAAAGGATCAAAAAAAAATTCCAAATTTTTCGGCCAATTTCAACATGCCGTAACTTTGAGAGGAATGGTCGTACAAGGAATTTAAAAAAAGGAAATTGTAGCTCCAAGTGTCTAGTTTTTGGATTAGAAGAAAATTTTAAGTTTCAGTGGTTTTCGAACAATGATAGAAAAATCAGCAACAAAAAAATTCACAAAATTTTACCACTTTTTTTCTTCTTGTCTATGAGCGTGGAAATTTTATTCTTGCATAATCGTTATAATGATGGGATACTTTGTTAATTCATTTCATTTATTTTTTGATTGACCTCAATACGTCCACTTCTCGCCGAGATATCGGTCTTCAAATGGAAAATTATCCATTTGTCTTCATTTATCGATTTCTCAGCAACCAATGATCGCACAGAAAATTGAAGGATGGTTTCAAGACCTTAAATGAACTCTCATTAATGTACATCCATTGCTTATTCATATAAATTTTTTTTCTTCTTGTCGCATCAATATAAAATTTAACAAAAAAAGGGCTTTTGAATTTTTCTTGGAAAATCTACCGCTGGATCGAAAATGTTGAGGAAACCAATAATGTTAAGTGTGACTTTCACAGTTCAATATGTTGATAAAAACCTTACGAAGAGCCAACTCAAATCAGCGAGCCGTTTTTTTGTTTGACTCGATTGAATTTTCGAAAAAAAATAAGGATCGCGTTTTTCTCCCTGAGAAGCTCATAACCTTCAAAAAAGGCAGAAAAGAATTTTCTCGAGCTTTTTCCACATTTTAATTGCAGATAGAACATAAATTTAAAATAAATATTAAATAAACTAACAAATTTTCTGTGAATCCTTCAATCTTCGGTTCTGTGTAACCCACCATCAGTGACAAAAATGGATCCTTTTCCATTTGAAGACCGATATCTCGGCGAGAAGTGGACGTATTGAGGTCAATAAAAAAATAAGTTGAAGCTGAATTAACAAAGTATCCCATCATCATAACGATTATGCAAAAATAAAATTTCCACGCTCGTAGACAAGAAAAAAAAAGTGGTAAAATCTTGAAAATTTTTTGTTGCTGATTTTTCTATCATTACTCGAAAACCACTGAAACTCAAAATTTTTGAAGTTCTAATCCAAAAACTAGACACTTGGAGCTACATTATCCCTCTTTTGAATTCCTTGTACGATCATTCCTCTCAAAGTTACGGCATGTTGAAAATGGCCGAAAAATTCGGAATTTTTTTTTGATCCTTCAATTTTTTCCAGTAGTGTAGATTATACTTTAAATTGCTCCAATGCAATGAGGTGGTACTTGAAACACTCAGGATTACTTGGAATATACATTGAGATACTTTATTTATAACTGGTACAAAAATTTACAAAACCTATGTTACACAAACCATTGTACGCAGTGATAACTTAATTCTGTAGGCACATATCTATCCTGCCTGATAATCCCCATTACTCAATAGTTGAGATATTTCGCACTCCGATAAGATTCGGTATCCAACACCTTCGGGTCTTGTAATTTCTTCTCCAGGTCTGTTAAGTCAAAACCTTATGCGGTTAGTGTCATGCATGTTCATTACTTAGGAGCGAAGTGATCTTACGTAAACAATTTTGTGTCTTGAAAGTCCCCCATTAGGATATATACATACGTTACGAGCATGTTTTTACAGTTGAACAAGGCCGGAGGACCAACCTTAACCTAAAATGAATAGTTTAGTGCAATCTGAGTGCGATTTGTTGAAATATTTTGTGTTTTTTATATACTTTGAACTTTTATTTCTATTAAATTAGACTAATAAATATAATTTGATTTTGATTGTCCTCCCTTGCTACCCCACCCCACTACACTTCTGCCATTTTATCCTTATACAGGGTCTCTATAAATAATAATAACAACGCAGTTGGCGTTGGACTATTATGAATATTTTTATTCTGGTGTAAACTTCAATTTAAACAAACGATACTGTGAGTTTAGGTTGGTCATTCCGATAGAAATTAAATAATGCGACTGGAATTATAAATTTGTAGACTTTGCATGAGAAACGACAAGATAAAAAATTTTCAAAGCACACTAAGATGTTACAATCATTTATAAAGAGCCCGTACAATGCTTCTGCTAAGCTATACGCCCTCTGTTGATTGAAATTTGGATCCTCCTCAGCTGGCACAACAAACAGACAATCAGTTGTTTACGTGTGCAAATACACTGATCAACAATTGCTAGGGATCACTTATGAACTTCTCTTCATTAGTATTTTTTCAAGTTGTCTCGTGAATATCTGTACATTATATGTTCTCTAAGGAAAAAGTAAGATGTTTTGAGATGATTATATCAAAGTCTTCCTCACTTCATCGGCTCTTGTTCACAAAATCGATTATTATCTGTAGGCTGTTACAGGTGGAGTGAAAAGCAATGTGGTATTTGTTATTAAATCTTTTCTCTCGTTCAAACACATAAGGTGACAAAAATTGAAGAAATGAGAACAATATCAGCTTATCAGTCATGCCGAGAAGATGTTTGGCTCCTGTGCAACTGGACCAAATCATACGGTGGATACAGGAAGGTTTGTCCCAGCGAGAAGTGTCCCGGCGGTTGAATGTTTCGAAAAGTGTCGGGAGTCGGGCTTGGAATAGGTTCATCCAAAACGACTCAGTAGCTTATGTTCATGGGGGAGGTCAGCAGCGCAGTACAACAGCTGCCCAAGATCGCCTTTTGATCCTCAATGCTAGGAGAAATCCCACTTACCCGGCGTCGCGGCTCAATAGATCACTGAGAGTTGCAACAGGAGTTCTAATTTCGAACCAGACTGTAAGACGACGACTACATGTTCGTGGTTTGAGAGCACGTAGGAGGGTACAACATCCCCGTTTGAATAGGGAACACCGGGTTCATCGACGGCAATGGGCTGAGGAGCACCGCAATTGGACACTTGAAGATTGGAGCCGATGTTTATTAACGGATGCGTCAAGATTTCGTTTGGTCAACTCCGATGGACGTATTCTTGCTTGGAGGGAAAGAGGTCGAAGGTTGCAGAACAGTTTATGGTACCCACAACAGCTTTTGGCGGAGGTTCTATATGTGTATGGGTAGGCATTTGTGTGAACCAACGCACAGAGTTGGTTGTTCGGCAGAACACCACCTGAGATATCACGATATGATTATTGAACCCATAATTGTTCCGTTTGCGGCTGCCGTGGGCGAGAATTTCATTTTAATTGACGATAATTCCCGTCCACACCGTAGTCGTCTGGTTAATGAAGCGCTAGAAACTCATGCTATTGATAGGATGGACTGGCCAGCTCGCTCTCCAGACATGAATTGCATCGAACATGTCTGGTCTGAGATGTCTAGACAATTGTCAACCTTAGAACAACCGATCAATAACCTGGAGGACCTTTCTAACGCTTTACGGGATATTTGGACGAATTTGCCCCAAAATTTTATAAATCGTTTGATCGAAAGTATGCCTCGTAGGGTAGAATGCTTGAGACGAGCTCGTGGGGTACCAACTAGGTACTAGCTTAACCGAAACTTCAGCCTTCTTGTGGTTTCATCATGAAATTTTTATGTTATTCAAACACATAATTTTGAGTGTTCCTAATAAAGTCTTTTTTCTCTACAACTTTCCATTTTTTCATTCTTTTCTCAAGTGAACCATATTATCAACTGAAAATACTCTGATATCTGACTAAATTTATAATCTTGGAGCGAATATTTCAGAAATAAATTTAGAACAAGTAAGTGATCCCTATCAATTGTTGAGCAGTGTGGTAGTGTAGTCTTCAATTTTTACTGTTTTGAGTTGTGGAATACTTACGAATAAGTGCCAATTCATGTTTTGTTTCTGTTAATCAGATAATTTTATGGAAATAGACTTTTATATTTCATAACATATTCCATTAAAGGAAGTAGAGGTATGTAAAACGTTTCCCTTAAGATCATTCCTGAACGATAATTTGGACATTATTTTCAGTTATTGTTTTAAAATCAAGCAGATAATGAGTTTACTTGAGCTTCTCGAAATATAATGGCGCCTCAACGAGTACTTCAGGTATTCTTGTTGAATGTGAAGAGATGCTGAAAGCAGATTATATTATTGTGTGATAAAACCAGTAGCAGTCCTAACAGTTCAGAATATAAAAATTTTCATGAAGGCAAATCAGAAGGATAATTCATTAGAGAGTTTAAACTTGATAAATTTTTATTAATCTTCTTGAGGTGAAAATAAAACTTCAAAATTGAAGCAAGTTACAGTTTCCTCGAAGAACCTTTTTGTATTTTAACTAGTTTCATCATTACCTACACTTATATGCAAATATACTGACTATTGTAGTATTAAGAGTAAATAAATTTATTTTTCAATTCATTTTTTATATTTTAACTTATTTCTTTCTTACAATAAGTAATACCTGCGAGTGCTAAAATTCTTGATGGGTGGAACGTAGGTAAACACATAATGAAATACAAACATATGATTCAATGCATACTATAGAAGTGGAAGCATCATACAAGTTTGGAAATTCACATCTGAAATATGATATACAATGCATCAGACAGAGAATTATTTCCTCCAGTTGCGCAGATGAATAGTCGAGACAATCACTTGCTGTAACACACTGAATTCAGTTGTCTTACTTCATTATTCTAGTCTTGTCTCTCTCTTATCGTTTAGAGGAGCGTTTTTCTTTAGTATGGTAGGCAACAGTAAATACTTGAATCGAGTATTACGGGCAGCCTGACAAATTAAAAATTCTATACGTGTAGTTCGGGTTCCCTACCATACTACTATAAGAGAGAGACAAGACTAGATTATTGCAGTAAGACAGTTGAATTCATTCAGATATCGCTCTTGATTATCTCGCCTATTCATCTGTGCAACTGGAGGGAAGAATTATCTGTCTGATGCATTGTATATCATATGTATTCGATGTGAATTTCCAAATCGGTTATACATAGATAGTTCAATCAGACGTCATCATAATGTAATATGGTGTTTGCATTTTCCTCCTGCTCCTACTTCACAGAAACAAACCATATTTGGACTTTTAACATTGTCAAGGAAAAGGATCCAGATATTTGGTAGGGTTCAGCATTGAAGACACTAAATTGCAAATACCAATAACATATCTCAACTGATGGGATTGCTTAAAGTTTCACAACATTTAATATCATTTGCATTCAGCACCTCTTCTCTTCACATTCAACATGAGTCCCGGAATTAATTACTCTTGGTTACAATATATTCCAGAAGCTCAAGTAAACTCAATCTCTGCTTGATTTGAAAACAATAATGATAACGCAAGTTATCGTTCAGGAACGATCTTAAGGGAAACGTTCTTCATACCTCTACCTCCTTTAATGAAAGATGTTATGGAATATAAAAGTCTATTTCCATAAAATTATCTAATATAACAGGAACATACCATGAATTGACACCAATTTGTAAGTATTCCACAACACAAAACAGTCAAAATTGAAGACTACACTACTATTTGCACACGTGAACAACTGATCGTCTGTTTTTTGTACTAGCTGAGGAGGATTCAAATTTCAATCAACAGAGGGCGTATCGCTTAGCAGAAGTTCCCAATACAAAGGGATGGCGTATTTAACTGATATTTTGAGTATTTGATCTGCTTAAGAAAACAATAAAGATGAAATTATATTTAATAATTTATTTCAACAGAAATAAAAACAAGGTATAAAAAACCACAAAATAACTTTATAAAACGCACTCAGATTGCACTAAACCATTCATTATAGGTTAATGTTGGACCTCCGATCTTGTACAACGTCAGCACTACTCATAACCTATAGGGCATATTGCAAGCAGGTTCGTTTTTTAAATATACAGTAAGTGATGTACCTTTTATGGAATTGTGAAAAAAACTTTCTGAAGATTGCAGATACTGAAAACTTCACTTTTTACGAAAAAGAAGTATTTATGTAAGTTCACCTCTGCTTCCTAGAAATTTTCAATGTTAGAATTCATATGTATGTGAATAGATGTGATAAATTCGTCTACTTCAGATCATTATTTAATAGATAATAGAACCATTTGTGGAAGTCTAAATACTCTACTCGATTTCATTTTAAAGGGACATTCATTTCAATGTAATTGTTAGGTGTACAGGGTATCCCATTTTGGGCACTTTTACGGGATATCTCCGTTATTTTTAACGTTAGCGGGATGCGGTTTTCGCGACAGTGTGCTACTTTTTTGTGAAACTAAAGATGGCGCAATCAGTTTTTGCATAGCTCTCTTAGTTTTTGCTCTACAGGGCGGAAATGAAAAGTATCACTTTTTAATCACCTCCCGTATCTCAGTTGTGCTTAAACTTGGAGAAATGGTTGAAACGCATTCCTATAGATTTTTTCCGTAGAATCCAGTGGCGTAGTCAGTTTTTCAATTTAACTTTCGGTTTTTGAGTTATTAGGCAAACATATGTTTTTTTAAATTAGACACCCTGTATATTATTTTTTATTCTTATTTAGCACAATCTCAGCTTTTCAAAAACATATAATTTTATGCATTTATTTTCAAAACCAAGCTCAGAATTCAAGATTTTGTATTTAAATTGTGTCTGTTTATTAAAAACAAAAAATAAATGTCCAGATTTCGTTAGAAATCGAAAATAATGTTAACATATAATAATATCTACATCACATGATCTAATAATCAACTTAATTTAATTTGCACTTTTTTGAAAATTCAAATAATTGATTACCTATAAATACCAATTATTAAATGTTTATTAGGGAATCCAAAACAATAACCAAATTTTGTAATTTTGTTTTATAGATGCTGTTCAAAATGACGGCCATTTTTGCATATAGCAAAATACAATTTATGAAGCAAAATATAATTCAGTGGCGGAGCTTCGTGCGGTAATTATTTTGGCCTTTGAAAATTTTCAAAGAAGGCCTATATGATTCTCTTGAACGCCATTAAAAGAATAACGAAACTCTGCAGATTTTGTATACGGGAAAATGTCATTTTGAACAGCATCTATAAAACAAAATTACAAAATTTTGTTATTGTTTTGGATTCCCTAATAAACGCCCTAATTGGTATTTATAGGTAATCAATTATTTGAATTTTCAAAAAAATTGCAAATTAAATTAAGTTAAATATTAGATCATGTGATTTAGATATTATGTTAACATTATTTTCGATTTCTAATAAAATCTTGACATTTATTTTTTGTTTTTAATAAACAGTCATAGCCTACCACTTAGTTATTGACAATTTAATCACAAAATCTTGAATTCTGAGCTTGTTTTTGAAAATAAATGCATAAAATAATATGTTTTTGAAAAGCTGAGATTGTGCTTAATAAGAATAAAAAATAATATACAGGGTGTCCAATTTAAAAAAACATATGTTTGCTCAATAACTCAAAAACAGAAAGTTTAATTGAAAAACTGACTACGCCACTGGATTCTACGGAAAAAAATCTATAGGAATGCGTTTCAACCATTTCTCCAAGTTTAAGCACAACTGAGATACGGGGGGTGATTAAAAAGTGATACTTTTCATTTCCACTCTGTATAGCAAAAACTAAGAGGGCTATGCAAAAACTGATTGCGCCATCTTTAGTTTCACAAAAAAGTAGCACACTGTCGCGAAAACTGCATCCCGCTAACGTTAAAAATAACGGAGATATCCCGTAAAAGTGCCCAAAATGGGATACCCTGTACAACTTTGCTTCCGCCGTTTTTATACAGACGGCTTAAGTGGTAAATAATGTTCAAAAAGACAATAGCAATAATTTCGGTATTTCAAGTTCAAAATTTCTAATATCCATTCAACTTTTTTGAAAAAGTATAACGATATAGCTCAGAGATTTGAGTCGAAATAGACAAATTTTGAACAGTGAATAAAATATGGAATGGATCTACATGCCTAAGTGTAAATGGAAATGGAAAATGAGTGCATTGCAGAAAACTCGAATGATAAAATGAGATATTTAAGGCCAACTTAATTTTTATAATTACTGGAGGCAGAATTTTTTCAAATGATCCATTTCACAGAAATAATGAAAAATGTACAGCGTTATTCACTATAACTTTGTAACTTCAAAATGTTCTCTACGGAAGTTGGACAGAACAGAATGACTTACAGGGTGGACAACATATTGAATGAAATAATTTTTTGGTGAAACACTCTGTATGTTTTTTATTTCTGGGTAGCTCTTTTTCTTCAAAGAACATAATACAGTAGAGACTCGATAATCCGGATCAATTAATGCAAGGGATGATCCGGATTAATGAGGAATCCGGAATACCGCGTCTTACAATTTAGCAAAGATGTAATTCAAAAAAACGGTTGAAATAAATATAGGCTTTATTATCGAAACCATAAAACAAATATATTATTTGGAATAATTAGATATTTTACGTTTTCTACTGTAAGGGAAAAAGAATGCTGCACAATAGCTTTCTCCTGTATATCTTTCAGAAGCTGAATATCAGTAATTGTCATGAGTTATGGAATAAACAGACTGCATCGAATTGATCTATGCTCTAAATGCATTTGCTAACATTATCCCTGTCTTCGAGGATCGAAAAAATATGTGCTAAAAGGCCTTTTCGGTATTTCAGTTTTGTTAATTTAATATCATTATGATCCATATGCTGTATCAAAGCTGTATGGTTTGGAGGTAGAAACATTCCATTTCATTTCACTAATTAATTATTCTTGTCTGACTTTTTTTGTCTTATACCATTGTGCACTATTATATACCAAAAGAACGCTCGATCGTCGCCATAGAAATTGAGTTACGACAAGTTAGAACCGTAAACCACGTATGCAACGATCGGAAATTCGGATTATTGAGTCTTGCATTCCGGATTATAAGGACATAACACAATCTTGACGTCAATCCGGACGAGTAAATATCCGGATTATCGTTCTCCGGATTATTGAGTCTCTCCTGTATATATTTATATGTTGGTCTATCTCTTTTATTTTGACACCATCATGTGCCAAGGCACCACAAAAAAACAGGCAGGCAACCAAGAAGCAGTTACTCTTCAGTAAAGTACGTTTATTTTTCAAGGGTGATTTAACGAAAATTCATCATCTTATTCCATCCATGAATAAACTTTGACGATCTGTATAGAAGTTAAAGTCAATTACAGTAGAGACTCGATAATCCGGATATTTACTAGTCCGGATTGACGTCAAGATTGTATTATGTCCTTATAATCCGGATTGCAAGACTCAATAATCCGAATTTCTGATCGTTGCATACGTGGTTTACGGTTCTAACTTGTCGTAACTCAATTTCTATGACGACGATCGGGCGTTTTTTTGGTATATAATAGTGCACAATGGTATAAGACAAAAAAAGTCAGACAAGAATAATTAATTAGTGAAATGGAATGGAATGTTTCTACCTCCAAACCATACAGCTTTGATACAGCATATGGATCATAATGATATTAAATTAACAAAACTGAAATACCGAAAAGGCCTTTTAGCACATATTTTTTCGATCCTCGAAGAAGGGGATAATGTTAGCAAATGCATTTAGAGCATTGATCAATTCGATGCAGTCTGTTTATTCCATAACTCATGGCAATTACTGATATTCAGCTTCTGAAAGATATATAGGAGAAAGCTATTGTTCAGCATTTTTTTTCCCTTACAGTAGAAACGTAAAATATCTAATTATTCCGAATAATATATTGTTTTATGGTTTCGATAATAAAGCCTATATTTATTTTAACCGTTTTTTTAAATTGCATCTTTACTAAATTGTAAGACGCGGTATTCCGGATTCCTCATTAATCCGGATCATCCCTTGCATTAATTGATTCGGATTATCGAGTCTCTACTGTATTTAGATATTCATTAGTAAATATGGACTCCTTTCGAATTAATTTTTCAATTTCATTATACTTGGGTTTCCACGATCGCGAACCGGGGCATAGGCAGAAGAAAAGTTGTACGCCTATGAAATATCAACAGATAGTCTAATCGAGATCTTGCTTCTCTGCGGAAAATAGTCAGAAAAGACAAAAAATTAAAGCTCGTCACAAGAAAAATTAAATTCTTGAGAGGGTGTTTATTTTTTTACCACCTCACTGTGAATAGCAAAAAATATTCTCAAACGGGAGAAAATGCAATAGAAAAAATCCTATCCTATAACTATATCACCATACAAAGTATTTAAAAAGGGGATATGACTGCTTGCATAGATAGAATAATGTGAAACAAGTGTTTGAAGTAATTATAACTTTATTTAAGGTGCAGGCTACCTTGCGGACGAAGTGTAAGCGTAAGCATCAAATAAAGGGTTTTCCAAAAAGACGTGTTATTTTGATGTTCAAAGAAAAATGCCATTTTTCAATATAAATAATCGGATGTTTATTTCATTATAAAGGAGAAGCTATGCTGTTAATAGTGGAAAATAACATCAGGCACATGACCACCAAGCCACGCTTACAGAACCATATCCTTTTAATGAAATTTTCCATAACCAAATCGCAAAGTGGCTGCCCTATGTCCTTGATAGCCTCATGAATTCCATCTTTGAGGTCTTGAATCGACGCTGAGCTATTGGCGTAGACCTTCTCTTTCACGTGACTCCAAGGAAGAAGTCGCGAGGTGTTAAATCACAAGATCTCGGTTGTGATCACCTCTTCGTGAGATAACACGGTCGGAAACTTTTCCCGCAAAAGACCAATGGTTTCGTTGCTTGTGTGGCACGTAGCGCCGTCTGTTGAAGTAGTAAAAGTTGTCTGGGTCAATACTATCCAATTTCGGCCATTAAAAATCATTATTCATTCTCGTTAGCGCAATCCATTCACCTTAACTGTTGCTACAGCTCATTTTCGAGAAAGTAAGTTCCAATGACTCTTCCGACCACAAACCGCAACCAAACAGTCACACGTTGAGGATAGAGAGGCTTTTCAACAATGACTCTGGGTTTCCGAGCCCCAGATGCGACATTTTGCTTGTTGACGAAGCCACCGAGGTGGAAAGGGCCTCATCACTCAAGATGATTTTTCGATGGAATTCCGGATCATTTTCATGCATTTCAACGATCCACTCAGCAAAGACACGACGTTGTTTGCTGATCGGCCGGCTTGAGTTCTTGTGTTAACTGAACTGCTAAATCTTTATGGAAAAACGAGATGTAATGACATTTGCGGAATGCCTAATTCCAAATAACGACGAGGAATGGACAAACCTGGTTTTCTTTAACACTTGCGGCTACAGCAGCAATATTCTCGGCGGTTCTTGAGCGACGTGCACGGGTTTTATTCCTCACATCACTAACTTGTCCCAATAGATCGAATTTTTCCACCAAATTCTTTATTGCGGTCTAACGACCCAAAAATATTCGAATTTTACGCACCGTCTCTGCCGAATTTTCACCATTTTTATAGTGAATTTTAATGATTACAATGTGTTATTGAAGCGTGTATCGTTCTATTTTTATTAATGGCGTAGTTTCTACTTGTCAAATGTCAAAAAATGACAGCTTCAAGCGTGACATCTAACGAAATAGCGGGCTATTCAAAATAACACCTCTTATTGGAAAACCCTTTAATCATGTCAGTGATCAAGAAATACCCAATAAGAATACAATAAATTCAAGTATGTAGAGAATATCAGCAGAAATAGAAAATAACCAATAATAGTAGGATATGTGTGAAAAAAAAACAATTACTATGTCAAAGTTACTGGAAAAAACGAATATTTCCGATAATATCAACGAAGCGCAATCTTGAAAAAAGGCGAATGAAAAAAATTATTGAAAATTTGATAGTTTTTTCATACTAGATCAGAATTATTTCTGTACTCGCACTTTACCCAAAGAAACAATTATCTATGCTCACTTAAGTTTGGGTAAAACACACTTTGTAAGGATGCAAAAAACCGTATGATTAAGACGTATTGGCTGTTAAGATTTTTTCTAGAAACATTTCCCATAATTTGTTGATCATATTCATTTTATCCATGGAAGTTGCGATATCAATGAACAGAAAAGATAAAAACGGCTATATCAAAATTCAAAACTAACGATCTATCTGACTTATCAAACTTTTCCAACTATTTTTCCCATAGAAAAGATTTCTGAATTAGACCAAGGGAATTTGGAAAAAAATTAGTTCTCTTGCTGAATAGAAACTTTATTACAGAGATTCCAAAATAATCATTAACAAATTTTGTACTCAATATTACATTTCATAACAAGTTTAACTTGAACACTTCATTTCTAAAAATACATTTATTATGGCGCTATTTTTCATTTTGCTCATGAAAAATACGTGATTCTGATAAATAAAATATACTTCAGAATCTTTTTTCATTATAAGGCAGTCCTATCATTTCATTGAAATCAATTTGGTGGAACTTTCCACCTAGTCTTTTATCTTCCTTCACGGGAAATTCCATACCAACTTTTATGAATTCACTTCTTTGTTTAAAATATTTTAAATGCAGGTACACTTCTTTACTCAGATAAAATTCTCAATTTACTGAAGGACTTTTGCGTTTTCGAAATCATTAATGTAAGAAAAAAGCAATATTAAAAACAGCATAAGTTAAAGGAACTTGAAAGAGTTTGTAGATCTTCAATTACTCTTGAAAATCTAAAGAGACATATTGTATAAATCTATAAAAACAAATATATACTTTAAAATTTCTTGGAAATTATTTTCTAACAAAATAATTTTTTAGCAGAAGGAAACATAAGTTTTTATCACATTTTTCTTCATTTAGATAAATTCAAGGGTGTAAATTACATTTCTTTAAAACTAATAAATGAGTATTCAATTTCTTTTCAAAGAGTTCAAATCACGAAATGTACTTTATACAGATAACTAGTTAACACATATAAAAAAAATTAAATTATCACAAAATTTGTCACTTCTCTTTCATCTTAATGGAGAATTTTTTTGTGAAAGATTTAAAAAAGCCTGCACTTCCTTTATATTTGTTATTGGCATCTGCAGTACTGCTAGAAATATCTATAGTTGAGCTACTAGGACCTACATCCGAAACAGCCAATGGGAGATCAATAATTTCTCTACTCGAATAAGTGTTCCACTTCTTGATTGTTGATTCCTCCAATGTTTACGACAGAAAGGGACTCTGAGATGCTATAAACATTCGTTGCTGATTTACTACGAATAACTTTCAATTGGAAGGAATACTTAACTCTAAACAACTATTATGATTTGAATTTTGTGATTTTTCGCTTTTTTACTGACAAATATAGCGGTGTGTGCGTAGACGTATTGGGGGTTGCTTCTGAACTACTGGATTTAATACTTGGACTATGTTTCGTCATCTCATCAGTCCCTTCCCTAGAGGTTTTTTGATACAAGATTTTAGGTTAGAGTCTGAGTTTTTGACGGACGTTTTCGCACGAGTTCGATGAGATTTTCGAACTTACAAGAGATGTGCCCGAACTCGCTGAACTAGCAATCTGTTTTTTACTTTTCGGATAAAATTTCTCTTCCGTTGATGAGTCGGATCGTCTATTGCTTTTCGATTTATCGTTTTTAAGAAGTTGTTCCGAATCTTCATTTGCTGATAAAAGCAAGCGAGACTTACCAGATTCCCAGTCATTATCATCATCGCTGTCGTCTTCAGCTCCAGAGCTATCTTCGTAAAGTGATGTAAAGATTCTCTCGTTTCCATTTGGTCGAGCCGTCTAGTGAATCTTGACTTTCTTCATCTTGTGATGGTAATTTTATTCTACAGCAACTGAATTGATTTTCAAGTTATAGCTTAAATCGTATGTTAGGGAATACATTTGAGCAGATATTTTGGTAAGTTTTCAGTTATATTATTTGAAACTGGGGTCATTATGGCTAAGTTAGCTTCCAGGAACTGCGACCATGTAGGTCTTTTGTTCTGGATGTTGGTAAGTTACTAAGCATGGATTTATTGAGTTATTAGGTGTACAAATAAGTTTCCGCGGTTTGTCAAAAAATGGCCCCACCAGAAGGTTATGGAGAAATTGTCAGATGTAAAACGTAATATCCCAAGTTTAGTCATCTGGCAACACCATAACCTTAAAGTACTAGTGATTCCGTATCAGCATCACGTAATTTTTTTCGTGCAAAAATGTCAAGTTTTATTCCGAATAAGCATCATTTGCGGGAACTTTTGATTTACTTCTTTAATGTGAAAAAATCTGCAGCTGAGGCGCATCGATTGCTTCTAGAAGCATATGGTGAAGCTGCTTTAAGTGAGAGAAGTTGTCAGGAATGGTTTCAAAAGTTTAAGAACCTTGAGTTTGACGTTAAAGACAAAGAACGCAGTGGAAGGCCGAAAGTGTACGAAGACATGGAATTAGAAGCACTATTGGAGGAAGATTCGTCCCAAACGCAAAAAGAACTTGCACTTACTCTACAAGTGACTCAACAAGCAATTTCACATCGTTTGAAATCGTTAGGAATGATTCAAAAACAAGGAAATTGGGTTCCATATGAACTAAAGCCGAGAGACGTTGAACGCCGATTATGCATGAGTGAAATGCTGCTTGCCAGGAATAAAAAAAAGAGTTTTTTGCATCGTATAGTCACTGGTGACGAAAAATGGATTCACTACGATAATCCAAAGAAGAGAAAGTCATGGGTTAAGCCCGGCGAACCATCAACATCGACAGTTAAGCCGAATATTCATGGAAAAAAACTCATGCTGTGTATTTGGTGGGATCAGCTTGGTGTCGTGTATTATGAATTGCTGAAACCAAGCGAAACCATTACTGGAGCTCTCTACCGAACACAATTGATGAGATTGAGTCGGGCACTTAAGAAAAAACGCGCCCATTACTACTCCAGACACGACAAAATTATTCTTTTACACGATAATGCTCGTCCACATGTTGCGGCGCCGGTAAAAACATACTTGGAAACACTCAACTGGGAAGTTTTACCCCACCCGCCGTATTCACCAGACTTAGCCCCTTCTGATTATCACCTGTTCCGGTCGATGGCATATGGTCTGTCTGAGCAGCGCAGCGCTTCACATCATATGAAGACACCAAAAATTGGGTAGATTTGTGGATAGCGTCAAAAGATGAAGAGTTTTTTCGACGGGGTATCCGAATGTTGCCAGAAAGATGGGGAAAAGTAGTGGCAAATGATGGAAAATACTTTGAATAAAACGTAATGTACTTTTCCTTTACAATAAATTCCTAATTTTTTATAAAAAACCGCGGAAACTTATTTGTACACCTAATATAAACAACAGGGTGTCTACTTTTACAAGGGCAAAAATTGAAGAAAAATCATATAAGTTATTTGCAACAAGAAATGATGTTATGGCAGAGGACAAGCAGCTGAGACAAAAGATAGGTAATTCAAAAGCACACTAAATGCGGTTTTTCTTGCTGAAAAGAAAACATGTACATAATTAATATTTTTTCATACATAAAAGCATTGAAAAAATGTGGCTCATTTTGTTAACTTCGGAATCTTGGTATTAATCCCTCCATAAGAGTATTTCGATACACTGAACTTGTTTTATCGTAGCCAATTCAATGCAGTTTTCGGATATGATCAAATTTGATGAGCCCGAAAGGATAACTATTGTATGCTAAATATAATGGAAAAACTTAAAATATTGTGAAATCAAAAATGGTAAATTGAAGAATAACCATCAACATTTTGACAATGTGTTATATGACATTTTTTTATTGCAAATAACATGTGTAATCTCCCCTTGAAGTTTGGCCCTTGTGAAAGTAGACATCCTGTATAATAGATAAACTGATGAATTGTTCTTTTTTTAGAGCTTGTTCTACATAAACGGGTGCTATATGGTTTTTGTAATTAAATAATTAATTAATTAGGATCTTTCGGTACAACTATCTCCGTAGTGAATGACCATAAGGGGACATTGCTTTCCTTTGCATTCAGTGCCTTTGCACTTAATGAATTAATAAAGATTTTTCGATGTAGCTATCGTTGTTGTGAACAAGCAGGAGGAAATATTACTTCCTCGTTTCTTTTGCATGCAATTAATTAATTAATTAGGATCTTTCGCTACAACTATCGCCGTAGTGAATGACCAGAATTGGATATTGCATTCAGTGCCTTTGCGCATAATTAATTAATTAAAATTTTTAGGTAGAGCTACGAAAAGGGTGAAAGTATCGTTAAAAGATGAGCACATTTCCCAAAATAGTGATCTTATGAATATTATCTTATGAACACAATATTTTTGCGATATTGGTTCACTGAAGCAGATTTTTAAGAATTTATTTTATGGAGAACTTTCATTCATTTAATTCAAAGAAAGGATGGAAGAAGATATTGAAAGTATGATAATTGCAGGTGGTAGTGAAACAGATATAGAAACTGCAATTTCAAGAAATATATTAATATCGATAATTTAGCAAATGAGGCTCAGATATTCAACTTTCGCTTCGAAAAAGAAGATTTATTTAGGCTTTCGGAAGCACTAAGAATGCCAGATACAATCAGAACTTACGAAGGAAATAAAGTAACAGGTGAATACAACTTTTGGATTCATCGCTTATACCCAATTACTGAATAAAGTATTTTACGGAACGTTAAACATGAAAATTTTAGGTTAGAAATCAACGTTAATTACGGATAACGTGCTACGTAAACCCTCCCTGTTTTAAATGATGCGGTGACGTTAATACCGACCGTTAAGCTGAAAATCAAAATACGCATGCGTCGTAGCATGAATAACGCGTAACGTTAAAAGCACACGACGTTAAAGTTCGTCCCATATCTCGCTATTACGGATGAATTGAATCTGTACGATCTGTGGTCACGTGACTAAAAAATCCGTCTGCTCGAGGAGGTCATTGCCGAACGGGCTTAGTGCGGTAATATTTAGAGCCACTAAACAATTTTTGCACGATTTCCATAGGTTGTAAGAGATGAGTAATTAATGATTGACACTCACCTCGAAATCTTCAGATAACTGCCTGTTATTTTTATCCTTCTTTCCGACAATATCCATCTCGTGTTTCTTGAATATAAGATTTCTTTTGTTGTCCTCTTTAGTTATACCGTTTAAAGCAGCAAAAAATGTATTGATCCAGATCCTAGCAAATCTCTTCTTTTTTGTGAAAACTGGTGATCTGTAGAAAAATTCAATTCTCACGTCGCCACTGAAGGAGGAGAGAACTTTGAAATCCAGTATAACCTCTGGGTCATTTGTACGAAAACTGAAAGTGCGACTCTTGAATCCTAAAGTCATTTCGTGATACTTCCCTTCATATTCTTCTTCAGTCTAAAACAGGATAAAGTAATGTTGGAGCGTGAAATTACAGCTGCATATTTATATGAAATTTTGCGAATAATACTTTTTAGTGCGTTCCACTGATCACACCAATAAGATTAACAATGCCGCATATTTATTCAAATAGTGAATTAGTTGATATTTAATTAATTACCCTTGAACATTCACCACCATCACTGGAATCATCACTTGTTTTTTACAGTCCCCTCGTGCTTCTTTGGAACATGTTTTTATTATTCTGGGTGTTCTAAAATTGTCTTTTGTTTAACTGTCCCCAGTACAGGTTCGGAAAACTTGGGTGCTGGCTTCAGAACAATTTGTCCTATGTACAAGCGCTTCGGTATATAAGTCAATTTTTTCTTGTAAGAATTGTGCATAATACTTCACATACCTGCGGAGAAAATTAATCATCATGATATTTAGATATATCAATATGAAAACTGGCTTCAAACTACATTGCATCATATTTACCTAATAGAGGGTAATAAGAGTAACCAGCTGCTAGAAAAAAAACACCGAAAATCACTTCCATTTTTTATACAATAAACCACTCTATTCAATAGCTTAAACTAAGGCTCTGAAAAGGGGGAGTATAAAACAGACAGCAGCATGCTGGGTCCAACCACAGACTCGAATATTACAGAACAATTCGAATGAAATGAAATCTGTAATCGAATAAATGCTTATGCTTACCTGTCTAGTCTCCAACTTTATTGTTTTGAATAAAAAATCAATACTTTCTATTAACTTTTCTTCAAAAAAAGCACGCAACTAACAATAGAGCACAATAACTGAGAAATTGACATTACCATCTGTAATTTTCGAGTCTATGGTTGGACCCAGTCAGCCTGTCTGGCATACCTATCTTTCTAGTGCTCTACTTAAACTCAATCAGAATATCCTGAAAATATTAGATGTTATGAAGGCCTGTGAAGATTTCAATAAATTTTTATTCTTATGTTCACCAAAAGTGGCTTCTGCAGACCAGCGGTACGCACTCTGCTGGCAGAAATTGTGCTAAGATAGTAGTAAACAGAGCATTGAACGTATCTATGTGTAATAATTTCGTAATTGTTCATAAAGTTTCGTTTAGAAGAAGTATATAAAGGAAAATTGAAATTGTTATCCTCTTGAATATGATTTCGATCAGAAATGACTAGTGTTGTGTGCCTCAATGCAATGTATAGGCGAAAAAAGTGCTTTAGGGTATAGTTATCACTTCTTCCCTCAAAAACCAAATGAAAATATATCTTGAAAATGAGTTCGGAAGGGAACTAATAGTAAAAGAAAGGCTTGAATCTCAGATATTTCAATGAATATAGGAAAATAATTCATATTGTCGCTTTCACCTCCTATGCAGAATTTATATAGGAGGTTTTGATATTACAACAGATCTGGACAAGCTCTCTCTACTTCTTAGAATCATTCAATATTAAGGTACACATAAAACATATTATTTTACAAACCTTTACTTGACTATTGCAGAATTGGTAAAAGTTCATAAAATAGTTCTACATATCTTCTTGATTTATACAACAGGACGATACAGCAAATTTGTTTTTCAAGCAAGGCATATGATAAAGAAACACAGCAGAAAAGGAAAGATAACCATGCGTTTTGACATGATTCCATCATGAATAGATTAGAACATCATGCACCTGATCACTTTAATTAAAACAACTGTAAAAATAAGTTTACATTACCTCCCTACTCCACCTTTACAAGAATATTTCGTGCATATTAGTTTTGTTTTACTTTATCACTGTCCACAATCAATGAACCATCAATTTTATGTAGTTCTGTATTAAGGGCAATAGTTTTTAAACACAAAGTCAAATGTCTATAAAACTGTACCCACAATTTGTTTTGCAACACATTATAAAATATACATATACATGTACGATATAAATTAACTGAAAGAAATTTTAAACATAGTTTAGGATTGACAACATCTACAACTAGACTTACTGACTTGTAACCTTTATATTAATTAAACGCTTGAATATTAGTTATAAATTGATTGAAATATTGATTATACACAAAATAATTCAACAAAGATTCCAACGCCATATTAATTTCCAGATTATTCATAAAAATTTTGATGAAACTCTAATGACTTTTCTGCCAAAAACAAGATTGTTTACATTTACTACTATTAGAGCACTAGAAAGATAGGTATGCCAGACAGGCTGACTGGGTCCAACCATAGACTCGAAAATTACAGATGGTAATGTCAATTTCTCAGTTATTGTGCTCTATTGTTAGTTGCGTGCTTTTTTTGAAGAATAGTTGATAGAAAGTATTGATTTTTTATTCAAAACAATAAAGTTGGAGACTAGACAGGTTAGCATAAGCATTTATTCGATTACAGATTTCATTTCATTCAAATTGTTCTGTAATTTTCGAGTCTGTGGTTGGACCCAGCATGGCTGTCTGGTATACTGCCCTTCTAGAGCCTTACTACTATCTTAGCTCAGTTCCGATTCTTGCCACCTTAGCGCTGATACCGTCATGGAATTGTCAAAACAAAGAAATTCAGGTTAAAATCTGATAAACATGATCCTAGAAGTGAATTCAACGGCCATGATGAAAACATAAGAAATAAATAATAAAATAAATAAATTTATTGAAATCCTCCCTTTCAGGGATATGCTTATTGAGTTTCAAGCTATCGAATAAAGTTGATTTATTGCATAAAAGGGGTGATTGTCGGTGTTTTCTAAGCAGTTGACCACCCTAATCTACTTTTTTATTTAGCTCTATACATTACCTTATTTGACTAGGTATTGTGACACCTTGGCCATCTTGAGTTCTCATCAATCCGTAAAAACTTCAGTGCATCCTCTGCGTTACTGTACAAGCCGCAGTGCAACAGGTAGCAACAAATCATTGTACCCGTTCTTCCTTTGCCAGCTTTACAGTGAATCGCTATCACATTCTTCGGATCGGCTTCTAACCATTTGTGAACATCTTCACAGAAGGACTTGATTATGACGAAGCTTGGCGGGTTATGATCATCGAAGGGGTATACCTTAACTCTATTACAAAATTTGGCCTTGTCGTAAGATCTTTCTGAACATAGATTGTAGATGTAATAGTGGTCTTTATGTTTCATTTCTAGAAAATCATAAACGTCGTTCAGGTGGTTCCTAAATATAGATTGCACTCGTTCGGCTGGGTACGCCATTGCTATTATTTTGTCAGTTATGTCTGTCAGATTGATTAAGGAAATTATCATCCAATCATATCATTTAGTTTTTCATAAATCGCTTGGATAAGAATTCATCTATAGTCCGTTCACGAAAGGTTGAGCCGTCGGTTGGCCATGGAAATTTGGCATATTCCACTGTGTATATTAAAATTTAGGTTATGTTGTTTATTTTCTTGTCAGATTGATACGCAATGTTGTCAATATTGCATAGAGTTCTCTGATAACTAGCAAGCTCTTCGGACGATGCCGGGTATATTCGGCAGCATTGACTTTATTTTACGTTATGACAGCAAATAATGCCAACTTCAGATAAATAAACAAACGCTCAAACTTTCGTGAACAGACTATATATGGTTTACAGATGGATCAAAATCAGAAAAAGGAACTGGTATTGGGCTGTATAGAACTAAACTGAGAATCTCTAAAGTAGAGAGCCTGTATTTGGATACAGGCCTTACTTTATTGAAGGATCCTGTAATGAAAGATCCCTTAACGTTGGTCTGAAATTTTAGCTATCGGTACGACTTTGTAAACTTTATTAAGGCATTTCCTTTATTTTTACGAATTTTAGCGCTTTCGTTATAGGGAAGTTCCACTATAGTATACAAACAGCAGCATGAATGTCTTGAGAAATAATTATATTTTCACAATCCAGAATATAAATATTGAATAAGGTCACCTGTATTTATATCTATGACATTTCGAAAAGTTTCGAACTGAAATAATCTTAACATCCTGTGTTGATATGAACATATGCGTATATCGAAGCAATCATGTAGACTTGATGCAGATAAGACAGGAAATTCTGCTGATAATACTTTATTGGAATATTGTATAATTATTATACAGAAAATTCGTACATTCTCTGGTAAACAGTATTGAAAATTTTGTGGCAATAGCGTCTAATAGGTATTTGACTGAAGGATTTATCAGAATATACTGGGAATCGCATTGAAAAGAAAACAGGGTTGTTTTCTATCAGAAAAATCAAGATTTTGTAAAATCTTAAAACATCCAGAACATAAATAACTAACCTAAACTAACTTTTAGGTTAGAATAAAATGACATTTGGAAGAGCTCTCGCTTTTGAGCGGGAGCGAATATATCTGATCTTCTTGCTCGCTCTGATAATAAAAGATCACGATGCAGAGTGAAGTGCGCGAAGAGAGCTTAATAAAAGACCAGCTGAGAGCAAGAAGTGCACGCCGAGCAGAATATTCAGACTAAGCATAAATTACACAATAAAGGGTGTTTCAATAAGAGCGCAAAATTTGAATTGCACGCCATGTTTGACAGTTATAACGTCACATGATTATGTGACTGATGGGAAACATGAGGGTCGATCCACACATTTCGGTGACGTGACGGCAACGTTGCTATCAGTGATGCGCTCCCTTCAATGTAATCCGTTATTATGCATTTTTTTACCATGCACACAGCAACGTACCGTGTCGTCTGTGTCAGTGTTTTACCGTCATTGCTGCAGAAACACATGTTTATTGAACACTGGTATCTCACGCTCATTGAAATAACTTTTACATATTCTATACTGGTATACTCTACAGAGAATATAAACATTTTCGCAAAAATCATAAAACACTCCGTATATCTGTAAAGACCATAAATTCATAGATTTGAGCTTCAATGTTGAAAATGTTATATTCTTGAAATTGATATTTCTTCAGTATTCTAAAGAACCCCAACTAACAAACATGGGTATATCCATATATACTCCGTTCACGAAAGGTTAAGCCGTCAGTTGGCCATGGAAATTTGGGATATTCCACTGTGTATATTAAATTTTCAGGTTATGTTGTTTATTTTCTTGTCAGATTGATACGCAATGTTGTCAATATTGCATAGAGTTCTCTAATAACTCGCAAGCTCGTCGGACGAAGCCGGGTACATTCGGCAACGTTGACTTTATTTTACGTTATGACAGCAGATACTGCCAACTTCAGATAAATAAAGAAACGCCTACTATGTGCTCAACATTTAGTGAACGCACTATACATATAAAACTCTATTATAGCTTCGTTTTGAAGAGTTTCGTGCTCCTGAGCTGTTCTACTATTTGTGCGCAACCAATGGCAACCCGTTTTTCGAGCTTTTGAGTTACTCAGGAGCACGAAACTCTTAGAAACGAATAGGCTATATACTGCTAACGTGCAATAAAAGTTGAAGCAATCTAGTTGCCATTTCCGATGGGCCCTTCAATCATCTGCGCACGTACAAACTCGAAATTTGACAAGACGTGAAAAATTGAGGTTACGATTTTCAGTTATCTTCATTTGACAAGTCATAATTCAAACTATTCGAGGTTATGCGCAGTTAATTTATAAGGCCATTGTACCACGTAATCGCTGCTTCAATTTGTAATAGAGAAGATGATTCATGTTAAGGTTGACGCTCACTTGGACGAGACGAGACGAAGCGACGCGTTAGTTCGCCTGGGACCGCGCACTTGGACGAAGCGATGCGGCGAGCAAGCATCGGAAGAAATTCCCCCTATTTTTGGGCCGCAATAAATTTTTATTACCCTTGCTGCATGCCGACTACCCGAATGAACAAGGGTAGAGCTATTGTTCCATCGAAATTTCGGGGGGGGTCCACCGAATGACAGAATGACAATTTTTAAAGGAAAATGTTTTAATCCTGTACTTCAGAAAAATTTCGGGTCCGATGGGGTTCGGACCCCCCCCCCTCGCTACGGCCTTGGTCAGCCATGAAACATTTGTTAGAATCGTGTTTTGGTCATGATCATGTTTTAATTGGGAATTTTCCAATGAAATCCTCGTAGTTCTTCATTCAGGTATACATTAAAATACAAATACGAAATGCTTATTTTCTCTTTAACCGATTAAAAAAAAAAAAGCAAGTAGTAATCGAAAGTTCAATGTTTGCAGATCATATATCCCTCGAAGGAATTATTCCACAGTTTTCCAATTCTATCAGATATTTTAATTTCTTCGGAAGTAGGGTTCTTCAATATTTTGTTGTATTCACATAATAAAATACCTATACTTCAGACGATTTGAATTTACATTCATAGTTGTACAAAATACATAAATGTTGTTCGTTTTGTATATAAATTTCGTTTTTCCAGATCTCAATCGAGAAAATTCTAACCAACACTCTCATGAGCCATTTAAAATAAACTCATTTCACACAAATTCAAAAATAACTGTGTATTTCCCCATTGACAAAATTCGAGTATAAAATTGGAAATACAGCGCGCCGAACTTCCTGTTTTCGGCCGTCGGATACCTACTTGCCGCCTCGAGAAATTTCGCTCACATGCCCCAAAGATCATCCTGGCGACCAACGACTCGCCTCCTCGCTTCGCGCCTCCTAGGTGCGTGTCTACCCATTTATTTCAAATGCAAAAGATCCCAGCGGAAAACGACGCGTTCCTTCCGACCGCTTCGCTTCGTCCAAGTGCGCGTCTAATCTGCCTCGCGCCCATAGACCTAATAAGAATGGACACCGCATGAGAGAGAGGTCACTTGGTCGAATGTGATGGAGCTTTTGTGGGCAATGTCAAATCAATGTAGATAAAAACACCAAATAGATCATTCCAAATGAAAATATAAAAAAATATATGACTTTAATTCAGAAATTAGTATAACTTAAATTATATTCACCGCATCAACTTCTTGTGGGCGAAGCAAAGCCTAAATATTTGTTTACATCTTCCATATGATTTTGACAAGTTGTCCACAAACTTTCTTCATCTCTTTTCTTTTCGATAAGATCGCATATGTCTTTCTCTCTCTAATGTATCCAAGTGTTCGATCTTCTGTTAAGTCACGTGATTCTGCATCCATAGTAATTATAGATCTATGCTCGCGCCTAACGATTCTGATCTTCGCTTCGCGCCTCCTAAGTGAGCGTCAACCCATTGGATTCAGTGCAAATCGTCTCGTCCAAGTGAGCGTCAACCTTTAGCGGTATAGAAGTTTATAAGTATATGGGTATACCTTGTCAACCGCGGGCCAAATCTACTTTTACTAGAGCACTAGAAAGATAGGTATGTCAGACAGGCTGACTGGGTCCAACCATAGACTCGAAAATTACAGATGGTAATGTCAATTTCTCAGTTGTTGTGCTCTATTGTTAGTGCGTGCTTTTTTTGAAGAATAGTTAATAGAAAGTATTGATTTTTTATTCAAAACATAAAGTTGGAGACTAGACAGGTAAGCATAAGCATTTATTCAATACAGATTTCATTTCATTCGAATTGTTCTGTAATTTTCGAGTCTGTGGTTGGACCCAGCATGGCTGTGTGGTATACTCCCCTTTTCAGAGCCATACTTACTTCACTACATCACTTAAAGCAATTTTTATTACAAAATATAATACAATGACAAGTTCTCCGAAAATTTCTCATGTGTCAACTTGACTTTTCCACACTAGTTACTGTCGCCAAATGTTAAAATCTTGAAGAAATATATTCAGTAGTCGTGGATGAAGTATAGTATGCTCCCTGCGTATAATGGCTTTTATACACAACTATAGTATAATCTACCCATTATACCTCTGTTTGATCGGCCATAATAATATCCATTAATCACAAGTGAATACTGAGATATTATTTACCGGTGTCAGATGCTTTGCATCGATTCATCTCAATATTATATTCCTTAAATTGATATTTCTTCAATATTCTAAAGTACTCCAACTGAGAAATATATAGCAATTTTTATCACAAAATATACAATGACAAGTACTCCAAAAATGTCTCATGTGTCAACTTGACTATTACCACATGTGTAAAAGAAAGGTGTTTCACGATCGTCTAATGTTGAAACCTTCAAGAAATATATCCAGTAGTCGTGGATAAAGTATAGTATGCTACTCGCGTATAATGGCTGTTATTCACTCGGTGATTTAGGTCACTCGCCTACGGCTCGTAGCTATCATTATACGTTCGTTGCATAATATACTATCCTTTATCCCATGTAATGATATGAAAGCATTAGATAAGTTTTAAAAAAGGATACATGTCAAATCTAGATCGAATCCTTTTTCTCTATGTCGATTCCTATTTTTGCTTACTATGGTCTTGAGGTAATTCATCGATGGAAACATGGCGGCCATCGTGTTTCTTCTTATTCCTTATTTACTACGGGTGGCAAGTTACTGGCCTTTAAAGCACCGATTTGTTGACTTTTAGCCGAGGACAAAATATTGTGAAAGATACAGTGTGACTAATGTTTGAGGTTGGCATAGTTTGGTTTCCTCATCTGTAACAAATAGAATAAATGTTATGAGTAATTCATTGTTTGAATATTTCATTATCGATAGTCCTTGTTGCATTATTTTCTCAACGCCTAATTGTTGATTATCACTAAAACTTTTTATAGAGTATGAAAAAACATTGACTTACACTTCCTCATTCAATACGTTAACCTGCCTAACAACTTCTTTGAATCTACATGTAAGTTTAAGAAAAAAAGTTTATACAAACATGGGTCCGTGAAAGATTCGCTGCGGAGATACAGGGTGTTGAAATTTCAAAAAAAAAAATAGTTGTGACATATTATTTTGAAACACCCTGTATATTGATTTTTCTATTCAATATTCCAACTGAATTTTCTATGGTCCAGATAATGCGATCCTCTTGAAATTTTGCTTGAACATTCGGTATATCAATCTTCATTCACAAAATAAATTTCACTCGAATATCTTTTAGGACCTATACCTCTTTTCAGTTCCCATAAATTTTTTATGGTTTTTTTAACACTATGGCCACACAATTTTGCATGAGGCTTATTATTAAGAATCTTGCATGTGGCCGCAACACTTCGTTTCGATTGGTTTCATTGTGTCTGAGATATTGAGGAACAGACATTTTAATGGCCATATTTTATGGAACACCCTGTACGATTTGGCTGGTTAACGAACTTAACCGCGGCATTTGGGAACCGAATTCACCTTGAAAATCTCAAGTCTCTAGGAAAATCCCTTCGAAAGTTATCGTGCTAAGGGAAGGACAGAATTGAATTTGACCGCGAACTCGTCATCAGTGAGTAGAACCCAATCGTTTGAAACCATTTTCGGCTCAAAATTCGAAAATTACAGACATTTGGGCAAAACGATAGAGCACTCGTTGAAGAAGAACGAGCGCTCAAAAAGTAGTTTACGGTCGAACGGATATAATTAGTTTTGGCCTTGAATTCTTCTTCTGGAAATATTGGAAAATGAATTGTAACTCAGGAACTATGCGAGCGATTTTGTCCAAACATTTCGACACCGCATTTTAAGCCTCTGAATCTTTTTCAATAAATTCAACTCTTTCAAGAGAACTCCCGGTTCAAAATTCGAAATTTACAGACATTTGGGCAAAACTATGGCACTTTGTTCACTTAGAAACAAGTGCGCAAAAAAATGATATTGATAAGATTAATTTATTTGTCAGATACAAAGATAAATTGTGAAGGAAATAATAATTCAATATCATTGAAATAATTTCCGGTAAACGTTGAATATGTTACCTAAGTTTTTTCTCACAATAAAATGAGATCAAATATTATAAATACGAGTATAACCTATTTCAGAACGGAAACACCAGAAAAACAATTGAAGTAAATGTTTGTATAGCTATTAAACATCTGCATATTTATATTTCATATTCATGATATGATTAAGATAAATAATGTTCTAATTTTGAACCGTTTGTTTTATCCGAAATGTTTATTTACATTATTTAGTCAAATAGGAAAAATTGGAGCGTGCGGGTTTCCTTCAAGAAATTGTTGAGCATTTATCATTTTTCGATTCCCAAAATGCGAAGATGGAAATACGTCCCTTCTTTGAAAATTTTGCATCATCCCAATCAATAATTTTCACGTTTTTGCGCATATTATATTGCCCAAATGACTGTAATTTTCTGATTTTGAGCTGTGAGGAGAAAAGTAATGGGCATTTCCAGTTTTTTCTTTCATGGTCAGGTTTTCGAGAAAAAAAAAATCATTGACATAACCGAAATAAGCTAGCGAATTCATACGATTAGAATTGGCGGTTGAGTGTGACGTACGCGTTAGCATTAATTTCGTTTGCCAACTGGACATTCTCTTGTGAATCGTCTTCCCCACAAACATAGACTTATAAAAGAATGGACAGGACGTGTGAGAGAGAATATTGACTTCAGACAAGGATAGAATAATATTAGTGCGAAGCACAGAACATGTAATAAAAACATTGGATCGCATTAGATATTTTTATGTTCTGTCAGTTTTCCAACATTATGAGAGAGATACTGTGAAGGAGATGGAGTAATATTAGTTTAGTTTAGTCTATGCACCACACTAATACTACTCCATCCTTCACAGTATCTCTCTCTCTCTTATGTTAGTGCGAAAGTCACATGACGCCCTGTCCATCCTTTTAGATGTCTATGCCCACAAATTATGCTTGCTCATATGTCATCATGGCGCGACGTTTAACTTACAAGTATGGAAAACACATTTTCAATATTTAATAAAAGATTAATAACCTGAATTTTTAATTGGATTGTATAAAGGCTGTTCCATCTCAGGCCAGCCACTCCGTTTGTTTCTCATGCCATAGTGAATAGAAAAATTTCTCGAAATACAAATGATTTTGTTTGGAAGACATCTTTTGACGTATATTTGAGGCTTGACCGAGCGAACCCATAAGAGGGGGAGCTTCAACCCCTCAAAATTGAATAGGGAATAGGGGTTGAGAGATACTTCATTTGAACGGTATTGAAACCTTTTAAACAACGGTGTATAAAAAATTTAAGATAAGTCCTGAGCAGGTGGTGTTGAGCGCTCGTTCATTGATGGAGCTATAATTCTATAACCTCAAAATTTTGTATAGGACTCATGCTAGGTATAAAGATGCTAAATATCAGCACGATCGTAATTATATTCTGGAAATAATTCCTTAAATGAAATATGTAAAAAATCAATAAAAAAATTTATTCCATGGTTCTGATGATGCGATCCTCTTGAAATTTTGCATGAACATTCAGTATATTAATCTTAATTCACAAAATGAATTTCACTCGACTCAGATGTGTTTTTATGGAAATTTTGAATTACCATATTTTAAGGAACACCCAGTACTTAACCGCTGCATTTGGGAACCGAACTAAGCCTGAAAATCTAATGTCCCTGTTACAATCCCTTCGGACAGAATTGAATTTAACCACAGATTCGTCATCAGGGAGTCAAACCCTTTCGAGACCATTTTCGGGTCAAAATTTGAAAATTACAGGCATTTGGCAAAACGATTGCTATATACTCGTTTAAGTAGATGGTAATTTTGATGAACAGTTTTTCAATTTTTCAGTTCAAATGACCCATCTTGAGTATTTTGGTTATCTAAAATAATTGAATAGCAAGTTTTTCTCAAGTAATAAGAAAACTTTTATCAAAAAATTAATAAAGAAACAAATTATCTGGTTATAATACGTTTCTTTGATCTTGATCGTGGCACACTACAAGATTAATTTCTTCCTCTGGATGAAGCTGATTATCTTATTTGTGGATAATATTTTCAGTTTGTTCTGTGCTATGTTAGCATATCTGAAGACTATCATCAATTTAAAGCGGCTAACTGGTTATTATTTTGGTAAACTAATTGTATTCAAGTTGAATGGAATTGGTTAACCGAAATGATAACTGGTTAGCCGGTTGAAATTGATTTTTGAATCTTGCGATCCACTGCTGGGGACTCTGAGATGAATTGCATAGATGTCGGGATGTCCTAGAGACAAAGTTCACAGGTGTCATTTTCGACCAGACCGATTTTATGCAAATTTGTTTCAGCCTGCAATGGTCTGCCATAAGTCAGAAGAGACTTGGCTGATCAGCTAGCAATGTAAAATATGATAACTGAATTATTGATAACCTATGTCGAAACGCTTTCTATTATTCAAGATTATGTTTTCTTTGTAAGCTTGAAACATTGTTACAAGGAGCACCTAGAAAAGATTCTGGTTCAACAGAAAGATCATGAAAATATTGAACCAAATAATATGTTGTAAACTCAGATCCTTACTTAAATGTGAATCCGAATAATCTACAAATCATTCATGTGACGAGTATACATATACATACATAGTATTCACAATTTGAAACTATCGAAATTTACAATCAGGAAAGGGAAAGAAAATAATCTAGTTCATTCAATTTTCCAAGAATGGATAAGGAAAAGGGAAGAACTATTAGACACAGATTTTCCCCATATAAAGATACAATTATGGCGAATATGTATCAACTATATCAAGTTACCGATAATATATGGAAATATTTTCACTTAGAAAGCAGAACCAAATTGATAATATTGCAGACTGAATAATAGCGCTTTCCATTGGGTACACCAATTTTGCACTAGTGTTCCATCGAATGGGTATTTCTGAATGTTCATTAGTTCATTGTACCTTGGGAACACAATATGATATCAGTGTACACCAATTCTTCCAATGGAAAACGCTTAAAATATATATACATTACAATCAAAGTATACCAAATGTGGTAGAAGGTAGAAAGTAAATCATTTCGAAATAATTGGTAACGATAATACTGAAAGATCAATATTCAATATTGAATAACAATAAATACGAAATAGGTCTGCATAAAATTGATACATTCATTGATTTAGTAAAAAATTCAACACTATACTGAAATGATATGTTCAACAGTGGAAAACTTCTGAATGGATCCCCTCAAAATTATTTAGTTTCAGGGGTGAAAAACTTGTTACTATTTCAATGCAAAATGTTTTCAGAAGATGCAAATTATGTAGACATTCAATTTTGAATGTGTAATAAGTACGTAGAGCAATATGTACTCACCGTAAGTCCCATCTGAAATGCAGTTACTGAAACAAAGACCCATAAAAATTGATGCTACACTACTAATTCACACTATGGGAATGCTATGTACTTCAAGTATCTTACTTCATATATAATAAACGTTCTTTAAAACAGTCCTACAACACTATTGTTCAACACAAACAAAAATTTAGTCCTTTAATTTCAATATATACAATAAAATGAAAATAACTGAGGATGCTATTTTCTGTATGACACCACATGCCTTAAAAATAAAACTGGTAAGGTTAACTGTCTTTGCATTTTGAATCGAAACAACAAATTCTTATAAGAATTTTCGGACAAAAACTCAACAAATCTAATAAGTTTATTAAATTTTCTTGATATGAAAGTTGAAAACGTGCTGTCAAACTCTTTTCTGCAAAAATTATTGTTATTCACGGTGTACAAGATCTGGTACATGAAGTTGTCCATATGAGTACATTTTAAAATCTAGTAATAATAAGAATTAACCAAATAAGCACCATCATAACATAATTTCAATTATTCTAAAATTTTCAGGAATATTAACGCTAACTTTATCCGATTTCAAATTCATCTTTTTATGAATACGAAGTTTTTGCAACAATATCTCTATTATCATTATTAACTCAAATTTGTTGGTATTTTTGTAGTTTTGTTTCAAAATTCTTTCAGCAAAATAGAAGAATATTTTTTATTAAATTAATTAGACATTCGAGAGCTGAAAAAATTCCTCAATTTTTCATTTTCGGATTTTTTTACATTCTCTGGTCAGTTGTCAGTTCGTATTTCTATGCTTCCCTATCAAAATTTCAATGTCCTTGGTGTTGCTGTCTTGCTTTTTATAATCTAAATTTTTCCTCTTGTGCGTGTTTTCCCTAGCTTCTTCTGCTTTCTATTTTAATTTCATTAAAAGTGACATATTAGCTTTAGATTCTGACTATAATATCGTAACATTTGAACTCATAATGGATCTAACTTTTCCGAAAGCCGAAATGATAGGGATAATGGTTAGGTTATCTTTAGTGTCTGCAATAACATTTCTCAGCGTAAAATGGCTGATGAATCAAATAGACCCAACTAATAAAAGCAAAAAGAAAGCTAAGCAAATAGCTGACAGACAACTGAAGAGGTAAAACTTTTCAATTTGATATGAATTTGGTCGAACATTTCATGTTCTAGGTTAGCAGAAAATGGGAATACTTTTTTTCTGTGAGTGGGCTTAACGAGTATGAATTGATGATAGCTGCTCATCTTATACATCCAGATGACATGACTGTAAAATGGACAGATATTGCAGGTCTTGGTCATGTTATCGAGAGCTTAGAGAGAGTGTGATTTTACCTGTAAGACGTAGAGACCTATTTAGAAATTCGAGGTTGGCATCAGCACCCAAAGGTATAAATAACGTTATTTAGTGAATAGTTGTTTATGTAATTCCCAAACTTAAAAATCCTTGTCAAAGAAGGGAGCAATAGACTTTTCAGATTGTGATATTTTTGTAAAGTTGACTGCTTTTATGGTTACCTCATAAAGGTATTTCGAATAGCTTATTCAGTAGGGGCGTTCGGCATCGACATCGGACGTGTCGGATCGATCTAAACCGTTTGTTTATTACATCCGGATTGAGGGGAATACACATCTGTACCGTTCGTCATAAAAATCTGAGCAATCGGACGTCGATCTTTTCGCTCATTCTATTTTGACGGAACAAAGCGATTTTATCCATAGAGTTTTATGTTTTTTATATTTTTTTTTGTTTTATGTTGAGTTTCCCGATCCGACAACCGATAGATTGAAAAATTCTAACAGTTTTATTATTCTGTATTCATTTATTCATTAAAAACTCAATTAATTCATTAAAATTTTTCAATATAGCTATCGTAGTTATAAATGGGCAGGAGGAGATATTGCTTTCCCGTTTCTTTTTCGTGTATATAATCAATTAATTGATCAGGATCTTTCGGTACATATCGGTTATATTATGTTCTGTGGGTACAACTATCGCCGTATTGAACGACCAGAAGGGGATATTGCATTACTTGTTTCTTTTGCATTCAGTGCCTTTGCACCTAATTATTTAATTGAGATTTTATGGAAGAGCTACTAAAAGGGTGAAAGTATCGTTAAAAGATGAGCATATTTCCCAAAATAGTGATCTTTGAAATCTTATAATCTATAAAAGTAGAACAGAGCAGTATGTTCTGTGGCAGATGCACTGTACCGTTCGTTTATTCCCAGATATTTCAGATTTATCTGTACGATCTGTGGTCACGTGACTAAAAAATCCGTCCGCTCGCGGAGGTCAATGCCGAACGCCCCTAGTCTCAGTCACTAATCTTCACTACAGACAGCTAAGTTGGCAGTACTTAAAGGTTTTATTTGGTACTAGCTGACCCGGCAAATCTAGTGTTGCCAGTTTAAAAATTGTTGAATCTTGTTATTAAGCAGAAATCTAAAATAGGTGATAGATTTGTAGAGGCACCCTGTATATATCTGAAAGCGCACCTATATAAATATAAAATATTTATATTTAAATGAAATTTGTCAGGAATTGAATGAATTTTTCCAATTATTTTTAAGGCCCTAGTATAGGCTGAAATTCAGAATATTCGACATGTTTATACAGAACTCATATGTGACACGTTATAAAAAACTGATAATATTCAAGGGTCTATGAAAATGTCAGCTTGGAAAGGATAATTAGAATATTAGGAGAGCAGCCCATCCGATTCAGCATATTTTGTGTAGTATTTTTCTCTTGGAGAAGTGAACCTATCCTGTGTAGATTTCAAAAGTTCGAGATGTTCCTTCTCATAGTAGGCATGTAGAGGACAATTCTGGTACCGTATTCTGGAGAAGTGATCTTTCAAAGCGTATACGAACTTCATTGCGCGAGTCCCTCTTTTAAGCCGGCCATAGACATCGTTATTTTTCATCCGTTTTCCTCGCCGCGATTCGAACCACCGAGTCGTATCGCCGAACTGTTTTGCCCACACACTTCGGTAAATTTTGCCAGTTATTTTGCTGTCGTTCGCGATTTAGCACGTCATGAAGATGAAACATCTCTTAGCAGTGGCAGCCGCAGTTTCGGTTCTGAGTAAAAAAGACAAAAGAAACGAGACTTGTACTACGCTAATGGAAAATACCAGCCGATTCTCGACGAAATCCCCACACACAGTCGGTATGGCCCGACAACCGATGGACCGTCGTTCCAAAAATCAAGCATCGGCAGATATTTGGACCGACGATACGTACCGACGGTTTTTCGCCACACACATCGGTTTTCTGCGCTTTTGTCGGAACGGTTCTTATCGCCGCGATACGAACGGATGAAAAATAACGATGTCTATGGCCGGCTTTACCTGCAAAAATGCACACCGAGCTATGAAGTTCGTATACGCATCGAAAGATCACCTGTCGAGAATACGGGGCCAGAGAATTCTATTACCATGAGGATTCCACTTTTTTGTTCAAAACCTTATATCCACCTTTTAATTTGATTGCTTTAGTTTGACGCGATGGATGCTCCAATGAACAAATAATATGGTTGTCTCTCTCAAATCGACTAACACATGCAGTCCGACGCATTCAGTAAATGCGTCAGGCTGCGCGTAATAATCGATGCTAGTACAGCAGGTTCCCTACCACACTGGTCGATTAAGCCACTCCCAAAGATAAGAGAGAGACCAAACTACAACATTCCAGTCGCTCATTCATTTAGAGAGTTACGAATCATGTGAACCTTTCCATTATAGCTCAGGTCAACTGCACTGCAAAATTCTCTCTCTGATGCATTGAATGTCCTATGTTTCCGATGTGAATCTCCCATATACCGATAAAGCTCTATACTGCTAACGTGAAATAAAAGTTGAAGCAATTTAGTTGCCATTTCCGATGACACCTCCAATCATCTGCGCATGTACGAACTCGAAATTTTACAAGACGTGAAAAGTTGAGGTTATGATTTTTAGTTATAGTCCGTTCACGATAGTTTGAGCGCATAGTAGGCGTTTGTTTATTTATCTGAAGTTGGCAGTATTTGCTGTCATAACGTAAAAAAGTCAACGTTGCCGAATGTACCCGACCTCGTTCGACGAGCTTGCAAGTTATCAGAGAACTCTATGCAATATTGACAACATTGCGTATCAATTGACAAGAAAATAAATAACATAACCTAAAATTTCAGTATACACAGTGGAATATGCCAAATTTACATGGCTAACCGACGGCTCAACCTTTCGTGAACGGACTATATTTTCATTTGACAAGTCATAATTTTAACTATTCGAGGTTATGTTTCGGCGCCTGCGCAGTGAATTTATTGGGTCATTGTACCACGTGATTGCTGCCTCAATTTGTAATAGAGAAGTGGATCTGTGTTAGCGCTATAGAAGTTTATAGGTATATGGAATTTCCAAACCTGTATAGACTATCTGACAGCAGAACAGCTCTACTAGCACTTGATTTGCCGTCAGTTCGGTCAAAGTTAGTCTGGGAATCAAATAATCAGGTCTACCTCATTTGGGTGCCTGGTCATTCTGGAGTGCAGGGTAATGAAATAGCTGGTCAGCTAGCAAGGGAGGGGGATTAACCTCCTTCATTAGACCAGCGCCATTATGTGTCTTCCAAGAAGCCACCAAGCAATGGCAGAGATTAGTAACAAAAGAGGAAGACAAAAAAGCAGGTTAAGTAATTCCTATCCTACTCAACGAGCTGGACTAAAAAAGTACACTTAGCACATCAGAACTGAGAAAACTGACAGGCATGCTCAAGGGACACTGTCCCGTGAATCACCATCTTACGAACATGGAAAAGGTTCCGGACGGTATCTCTCGCTTCTGCCAAAAAGCCACTGAGACAGCTGAACACCTGCTATGCAAATGTGAAGCTGTCTTTGGGAGAAGGCTGCGACATCTATTTCTTAAGAGCGGAACAAGTAATGGGTGCAGCACCCAGGAAAGTAGTGAAGTTTATTAAGGCCTTGTTACATGACTGGTAAAAGGCGCGCAATAGATCTATGTATATGTCAAGGTGCCAGCAATGTTAGCATTGGCATAGCCTTATCGCCCCTCCTCTAATCTAATCTAACCTGAACTAATACTGTAATACAAGTTTGTAATGAATAACTTTTCAGGTGTTCTTTTATACGGACCTCCAGGTTGCGGAAAAACCATGATAGCAAAAGCTACTGCGAAAGAAGCAGGAATGAATTTTATCAATTTGGATGTCTCCATATTGACAGATAAATGGTACGGTGAAAGTCAGAAGCTTGCTGCTGCTGTGTTCACTTTAGCAGTCAAAATACAGCCATGCATTATCTTCATAGATGAAATCGACTCCTTCCTACGTAGTAGAACCAGTAATGATCACGAAGCAACGGCAATGATGAAAGCACAATTTATGTCCTGGTGGGATGGTCTGATCACAGACCCTGAGGTGTCAGTAATCATTATGGGAGCTACTAACAGACCGCGTGACCTTGATAAAGCAATACTGAGAAGAATGCCAGCAGCGTTCAACATCGGTTTGCCTGATCCAGATCAGCGAGAACAAATCCTCGAGCTCATTTTGAGTACAGAAGCTAAAGCGCCTGATGTAAATATTAGGGAAATTGCTCAGAGTACTCAAGGATTCTCAGGTGCAGAGTTAATGGAATTGTGTCGAGCTGCTTCAGTATATCGTGTAAGAGAATTCATAGCGTATGAACGTGAACATAATTCACCAACGATGGCAGTAGAAGGAGCCGAGGATGTCTTTTACGACGCACTAAGACCAATGGAGATGCAAGATCTACTCAATGCTGTTCAGAAAATTAAATCTTCTAGATTATTGTGTGGTATAGCGATGCCAATAAGTTCACTAGATGTAGAATAGCCATTGTGGATAAAGTACTTATCTTCTTGGATTCTTAATGAAAATCAAGAGGAAACAATTGATAATTTTGTGAAGTCTTTTAAATTGTGTGAGAATTATCGGAAGACAAACTGAATTTGTGGTTGAAGATCTCCGAAACCCAGTGTCGAGACTTACCAGTTGAAAAAAAAATTTGTTTGTTCTTCTGATATGTGTGTATGTGTTTGTTTTGAATATGTGACAAATTTCCGAATTATACTTTATTGTGGCTCCAATTATACATTTTAGTATATGACAATTTTAATTTTTTGAATGGTACAAGTTTAATTGAAACGGTTTTTTTGCATTCTGTACAGTTCGAATTGTTATTTATTTGTTGTTTATATTTATTTTATTGAAGCTATCAGTACTTCAATTAATTTTTTTCATTTCTTCAGTATCCTTGTGCGGAAAATGTTGTGAGATAATCTATTTTTGTGATTTATTAGGCTTGATAGCTATTTTGGAATAAAAATACTTGCTACACAAAATTCCATAATCATCTTTTGGCAAAATGTTACACAAAGAGGAGCATTAAATTGTAAGCTGAACATGTGATTAGTCTATATCTACATTAAAATATTCAATTTTTATCGATAGGTAAAGAACTTATTCCAATTTGTATAAAACAGTATTTTGTGAAATGTTTTAACTGAATGCAAATTGGATGCTGTATAGTATATATTAGTGGAAATTTAAATAAAAGTTATGTAGCAAGATGTGATGTGTTTTTTTTACAAAATAAACCTGAAGAACTTATTAAAACAAAGAGGTTTTCTATGAGTGTGAGTCAACTTTGAAATGAATATGTGACTCGAAAACATGGTAAAATGTTCTACTCATGCATTTTGAAATTATTGAGAAAATGGTAGAATAGTAGAGTAAGAAATAAACTTTACTTTTTACTCTGAGTTTGGAGAGGCGTCCTACAATATCATTCCTTTCTAACTTCTATGATGAATTCCCGTCAAATCGCTGCATTAATATGCATTTAAGAGCACATTGCTGGAGACACATTCTGTTGTTTTCTTGAAAATGGAAAAAAATTAAAAACGTGCTGTCGTCAAATACTTCTATTTGAAAAGTTTCAAACCAAATGAAAGAAGAAATGGCTTCAACACTGGGAGTTTCCCTCCCATCATATTCAACTAAAGGGTTTTCCAATAAGAAGTGTTATTTTGAATAGACCGCTACTTCCGTAGATCTCCGTTTGAAGCTGTCATTTTTTTACATTTGACAAGTAGAAACTACGCCATTAGTGAAAATAAGGCTCTGAAAAGGGGAGTATACCAGACAGCCATGCTGGGTCCAACCACAGACTCGAAAATTACAGAACAATTCGAATGAAATGAAATCTGTAATCGAATAAATGCTTATGCTTACCTGTCTAGTCTCCAACTTTATTGTTTTGAATAAAAATTCAATACTTTCTATTAACTATTCTTCAAAAAAGCACGCAACTAACAATAGAGCACAATAACTGATAAATTGACATTACCATCTGTAATTTTCGAGTCTATGGTTGGACCCAGTCAGCCTGTCTGGCATACCTATCTTTGTAGTGCTCTAGTAAAAATGGAATGAGACACGCTTCATGAACGCATTAAAATTATTAAAATTCACTATAAAAATGGTAAAAATTTGGCACAGACGGTTCGTAAAACTCGGACATTTTTGGGCCGTCGTGAAGCACCTTGTCGGACCACAATAAAGAAATTGGTGGAAAAATTCGAGCTGTTGGGACAAGTTAGTGATGTGAAGAATAAAACCCGTGCACGTCCCTCAAGAACAGCCGAGAATATTGCTGCTGTAGTCAAAAGTCTTGAAGAAAACCCAGGTTTGTCCATTCCTCATAGTTCTTCGGAATTAGGCATTCCACAAACGTCATTACACCGTATTTTGCATACAAATTTTGGTCTTAAGGCTTATTAAGTTCAGTTAAGACAAGAACTCAAGCCGGCCGATCTTCAAAAACGTCGTGTCTTTGCTGATTGGGTCGTTAAAATGCATGAAAATGATCCGGAATTCCATCGATAAATCATCTTGAGTGATGAGGCCCATTTCCACCTCGGTGGCTTCGTCAACAAGCAAAATTGTCGCATCTGGGGCTCGGAAAAGCCAAGAGTTATTGTTGAAAAGCCTCTCTATCCTCAACGTGTGACTGTTTGGTGCGGTTTATGGTCCGGCGGAGTCATTTGACCGTACATTAATGAGAATGAGGCTGGAGCAATAGTTACGGTGAATGGTTTGCGTTATCGAGAGATGATTAATGATTTTTTTATGGCCGAAATTGTATAGTATTACAAGCAACGAAACAATTGATCTTTTGCGGGAAAAGTTTCCGTACCGTGTTATATCTCGAAGAGGTGATCACAATTGGCCACCGAGATCTTGTGATTTAACACCTTGCGACTTCTTCCTTTGAGGCCACGTGAAAGAGAAGGTCTACACCATAGTCCATAGACAAACTACTAGAATAGTTTGTCTTTGGTTTACGCCAATTGCGCAGCGTCGATTCAAGCTCAAAGATGGAATTCGTGAGGCTATCGAGTACATAGATCAGCCACTTTGCGATTTGGTTACGGAAAATTTCATTAAAAGGATATGGTCCTGTAAGCGTGGTCGTGGTGGTTATTTGCCTGATGTTATTTTCCACTATTAACGGCATAGCTTCTTCTTTATAATGAAATAAACATTCGATCATTTATATTGAAAAATGGCATTTTTCTTTGAATATCAAAATAACACCTCTTATTGGAAAACCCTTTATGTTTCAGTAGAGTTGTAAAATTACACGTATTGCTTTGAATAATTTGATGTTCGTTATTTACCTACGACAGTTGCACATTGAAATATTAGAAATTGAGCAATAAAATGGGTAATTCTTGATCAATTTCGATACGTTAAACCCACCTTAAATTTTGAGTTCGATAGAAAAGTGATACTCCGCTGTGAATACTGAATAGCAATACATTTCGGAATAACGATAAGAAAACTACCGACAACTCATATCAAAGTGACAATAAGAATATATACAACGTATACCACGTATTCTATGTTTCCGATTAATTAAACATTAGTAATTACCGATGTTCAAAGCAGACAGGAAACGAGGTTGAGGCTTTGATGTGGTTCGGTATATTTCTATAAATTCGATTCAGTTACATCTCCCAATCTAACACATAAATTAAAGGGAAATTTTCGCTTGGCAGCTTTCCGGTAGGCTCTCGCGTTGCGCATCCATGTACTTGGAAGTTTTCACAGCCCTTTTCGCAGTTAAACGCTGCACATTGCGCTGACTTGATGGGAGCAGGCAGATCCATCAGTGCGAGTGTTTATCTACGTCTTCTGGCAGCAACAGTTGATTCTTTGGTTGTTGTGTTGTCTTTGGAATTGAGATTTGTGGTAAGTTGATTTTTATTTTAGACCATATTTATTTTCGGATTCCTGTTGGTGATAAAAAAGTTTGAGATAGCCCAGTTTGCAGTTTATGCGCCTTTGTTCGTATTAGGAAATCATTAATATTTTGGATAAAATACAGTAAAACTTCCCTGAAATGAACTTCTGTACAACGAGTTTCTCTATACAGGGTGTCCGGCGAATAACTGTACATACTCTTACCAGAGATAGAGTTGCACTAGCTGACTACTGATTAACTATAAAAAATTAATTTCTGGATTTCCCTAGAAAACTACAGGATGTTTTTCCAACTTCATGGAAATACTTAAGCCATCATAAAATCCAAACTTATTGACGGATATTATTGAAACTTGGGGGGGTGTTGGCACATGCTAAGGTCGAGTCAGAAATACATCAAATATTTCATTATTCCAGGGCCGGACTCATTAATCTTCATTAAAAGTGTTCAAGGTAAAAAAAAAACACTTTGTATTTCGAATTACTAATAATTGATTCACTTTTTAGAAAGAAGCTAAATTATGCTTCAATTTGTGGTATCGGTTAAAGTTGTCACATCAACAATTATTTTTTTATGAATTTTTGAATTTGGAAAAAGTTCGAAAAATTGAATTTATTTATCTAAACAGGACTAAGTCACCTTGTGGAGGTCGAAAATAAATAATAAATTTTCTTTAAAAAGTCACTGAAAGTGAGAAAGACTATAATAATTTGTTGACCCTAGACGCGGATCTCATTGCGATGAAGTGAATAACGGTATATTGCGAAAAACAAATATAGGCGACATGTATAGGGTATACATAAGCATATTTCAAAATTATTCGTATGTATACCGGGTGTTCGACAACAAAGATATAAATCGAAGTGACACTTCTTCCAATGAACACCCGGTATACATACGAATAATTTTTAATATGTTTATGTATACCCTATACATGTCGATATTTTTTTTTCGCAATATACCTTCATTTACTTCATCGCAATGAGATCCGCGTTTAGGGTGGCCACTCAGTATATCAACAAATTATCATAGTCTTCCTTACCTTCAGTGACTTTTTAAAGAAAATTTACTATTTATTTTGACCTCTACAATGTGACTAAGTCCTGTTCAGGTAAATAAATTCAAATTTTCAAACTTTTTCTAAATTCAAATATTCATAAAAAAATATTTGTTGATGTGACAACTTTAAGCGATACCACAAATTGAAGCATAATTTAGCTTCTTTCTAAAAAGCGAATCAATTATTCGTAATCCGAAATACAAAGTGTTTTTTTACCCTGAACACTTTTAATGAAGATTATTGAGTCCGGCCTGGAATAATGAAATAATTGATGTATTTCTGATTCGACCTTAGCATGTGCCAATAACTCCCAAGTTTCAACAATATCCGTCAATAAGTTTGGATTTTATGATGGTCTTAGTATTTCCATGAAGTTGAAAAAACACCCTGTAGTTTTCTACACAGAAATTAATTTTTTATAGTTAATCAGTAGTCAGCTAGTGCAACTCTATCTCTGGTAAGAGTATGTACAGTTATTCGCCGGACACCCTGTATATGTTCTAAATCAATAAATATTTCGATAATCGTTGATACAGAAAACTATGTTTTATTGAACAATGAAATCTCGCGCTCTTATTGAAACACCCTTCACAAAAATGAATTGTTGCAGGTATGAAGAACGTTAGGACCCAATGAAAATCGGTATCCTTATTTTCTTCCGAATTGGTAGGATTTCTACTTCTTTCATCGAGAAAACTGTTTTTTCAATCTTTGGAAAAGAATGTGCGTGTGCCCTTTTCCGAGGGTACAATCAAGTTTGACTTCAGATACGTGAGTGAAACACGATATGAGTTTTTTGTAGCTGCCTCATAAATTGAGAATCATGTTTCCGGATAGCTTCGAGGCATTCCAATATATTTTCTATCAAATTGACACTTTATCCCTATGGGGTGGAATATCAACGTCGATGTTACCAATATGTAAACCGAAAAGTCAAGGTTGTTGCTGAAGAAGGATGTGGATGTGGGTAGGTTACAGGGTGAGACAAATTGGGTAATCCTTGATCTATAACATCAGAGGAAAGGAAATTTGATTACCTACTCATTTCATTCGATATGATTTGATATGTCTTAATCCATATGCATAGGGTGTTGTGTTTATACAACAATTTTATTTTGTACTTTCGTGTTTTATTTTTTCACGCATATATGTGTTGGTTGGAGCTCTCCCGTTCTGTTGTTCGGTTTTTTCGATTCTTGTTATTTCGCTTTTTGTCTGTGATAAAGCGTCTTGCGTTTTGTGGTTACCATAGGGCGGTTCAGACCTCTGGATCATTGCACCGTTGGGTTTCTCTGTAGCACCGACATCTGCTCGCGTTGTTGTGTTTCTTTGTCATTTACGACGAAATTTTGTGTAACTTAGTTACTTCATCTCATTTTTGTATATTTTCATGTACTTATTGTATTTGCGATAATTTTTTATGTAATTTTGTTGTCGAAACAAGTGTTCAATCACTTATCGACCTCGTTTGTTCAATAATGTTCAGATTTTAAACGTAATTATTTCCTTGTAAAGATTTCTTGAATAAACTTATTATTATTATATGTATTATTATTATTTTGATTAAAGCTTTTTTTATTACAAAATATACAATGATTGGTTCTCCAAAAATTCCTCATTTGTCAACTTGACTTTTTCCACACTTGTGATAGAAGGGTCTTGTCGCGGTCGCCAAATGTTAAAATCTTCAAGAAATACACCTACTCAATAGTCGTGAATAAAGTATAGTATGCCACTCGCGTATAATGACTATTATTCGCTCGGTGATTTTGGGCCACTCGCTTACGGCTCTTGGTCTAAACCTAAACTTCACCTCGTGAATAATAGCATTATACGCTCATTGCATAATATACTATTTCCTTCGATCTCAAAATAAAAGGTGATTTTAATGTATGTGAAATTGATCACTAATGACCCATTTTAATGCTCAATTTAAGCTATTTTAATGTGCAATCCTCATGACAACCGTGCACAAAGTATTCAGAAGCACTACGAGAAATGTCAAAACTCTACTGGAACAAAGATACATAGAAATTTCATTATGACAAATGTAAGTCTTGTGCAAAATGAGAATGTATTTTAATCAAGAATTCATACACAATTCACTTTGAGATCGTCGGAAAAATCTTGTAATCAACTCGGTTATTAATCGAGCGACTAATGGTCTCGAACTATTAACGCGTTCGCTCCGCTCATGCATTAAAATATCTTGACCATTAGTCGCTGTCTTTAATAACCTAGTTGATTAAATAACTATTTGTACAGACCTAAATATCATAACTGATACCTCAATTACCAATGAAAAGTTTTTGGAAATGAATGCAAATTTTATTCTATATAGAAAACACGATAGTTTTTCTGAATTTTTGGTTTAGGATATGCAAGGAAAAGGACAAGTTGAATACACGAACGAAGCAAATGGTTCTCATTATGAGATTTTCATCTCGACATTTTCCACATTATTGTGTTTTATAGAATGTTCACTAAAAGGTCGGTTTGATGTATTTACATTTTGCATTGAGTGTTTATTTAATACAGCACTCGGAAGTTGAGGCAGCTAGATGATTCGCAGCAGCTGTTACCGCAGCTTCATAACTTTATACCAACGAAAAACACTGCCTGCTTTTCTCGTACTATTAGGTGAATTGTTGGGAAAAACACTAAAAGTTTATGTTCCACGTCACATCCAACATTTGATCTAAATGGCGCTTTTTTTCCTAGTTTTTCCCATGTCTGTAATATCGCAATTCCGAGCCGAAAAATTTTCAAACGATTATTCGACATTTCATTTTTTGAGAATTTTTACTATAGTCCGTTCACGAAAGGTTGAGAGCATAGTAGGCGTTTTTTTTATCTGAAGTTGGCAGTATTTACTGTCATAAAGTAAAATAAAGTCAACGTTGCCGAATGTACCCGGCCTCGTCCGACGTGCTTGCTAGTTATCAGAGAACTCTATGCAATATTGACAACATTGCGTATCAATCTGACAAGAAAATAAAGAACCTAACCTAAAATTTTAATATACACAGTGGAATATGCCAAATTTCCATGGCTAACCGACGGCTCAACCTTTCGTGAACGACAACCTACGGAAACCGATCGGGGTCGAAATTTATACAGCATGTCTCATTTAAAAGTGAGAACACTCAGACAGATCTATTTTTGATGATATGTGATACAAGACTCGTTTCTACTAGCAACCCACTGGCAGGGTTGCAACCCCATCAGAAATTTGAATAGGAAAAGTGGTATACTCCGTTCACGAAAGGTTGAGCCGTCGGTTGGCCATGAAAATTTGGCATATTTCACTGTGTATATTAAAATTTTAGGTTATGTTGTTTATTTTCTTGTCAGATTGATACGCAATGTTGTCAATATTGCATAGAGTTCTCTGATAACTCGCAAGCTCGTCGGACGAGACCGGGTACATTCGGCAACGTTGACTTTATTTTACCCTATGACAGTAAATACTGCCAACTGATGCAGCACAAATGATGCAGTGAACATTTCCTCAAAATTTTTGTTCATTAATGATGCTTAATTAGTGCCTAAGTGATTTTAAAACGGCTGTGACATCATTTTTAGTTTTACAGTAATTGAGTTATTGAGTATTGTTTTCGATCAAGCGTGAAGTTAGTGAAATTATACGGCGAACAAACTTCCATCAACATTCTTTATCACAGCGTATTTATTTACTAATATCCCTCGCGTCTTATGGAACTTTTATTAATATAGTACTCATCCCTTACTTCCCGCTATAAATATGAACTTTGCAGACGGCCAATTAAGGGCTTTTCCGGGATTTAATGAAGAATTTGCTGTACACTTCGGCCTCTGTAAATAAAAATGTTCAGACTGATGTGGAGTCAGATGGGGGGAAATTAGATGAGTTTTTTGTAGGGGGTTGAACTGAGGATGGGAATAAAGTTGTTAGTCCTGATTTCAGAACAGGTTTTTGTCTGAAGGTACCTAAAAAGCAGAGCTTCAGGGCTGCTTAAAGTGCCTAACTTATTTTTTCAAGATAAAAACATATGACTCCAAAACAATCCCTTACTGAAATGTTCAATAATCTGATTAGTTTACCGTTTCTTCAATTGCGCTTCGAAATGTATAAAAGTTGTAAAAATGTAACGAAATATCGTTCAGAGCTATCATTCATTCTGATGAGTCCCAATAGGGCGAAACTGGATGTTCTGGTTGAAATGACCCCCTTGAAGTTTCTTTCAACGTTGACGAGATTAGCCCCAAAGTATGAGTTTTATATTGTTAAATATTAATGTTGATGTTGATACTGAGTTTTCACAACAAAAAATTATTTTGAGAGCGAGGATCCTTATACTGGATGTTCATGCAAAATTTCAAGAAGATCGCAGAATTAGAACCATAAAATTGAATTTTTTTCTAAATTATATATTTTTTCGAATAATTCATAAATTGGCGATTCGATCGAGCTGAATTTTTACAGTAAATACAACTTCAACAGCACACTTGCCATAATTTGGAGAAAAATGCACTTAGTTTAGTTTTAAAAGGGGGTTCCAGTTTACTGCGACCTCAAGGTCTATTGTGCCCCCTTGCAGAGCTGTTCTGACCACAGACTTTACAGCTCGCCTTCCAGTTGCAGAGATCTGATGAAATCCAATATCTGTGAAGGCTTCAACGAGGCTAGTTTCTCACTCTTACAATTTTCTTGCCCAAGGCATTCTCTCCTCAGGCTCGCAATGACAAAACATTGCGTGACTAGGTGAAAGGGGTTTTCTTCCTCCTTCCCACAGAACCTACACTCGTCAGTGTTTGATAATCCCATACTCATACTCAACAGGTGCTCCTTGAGGCGACAGTGTTCTGTAAGAAAGCCAATGAAGAAGTGTAATAGTTCCATACCAAGATCAAGATATCTTTTGGATCTTCTGTTTCAAAGTTCTGAATGAAGTTAGTGGTATGATCCATCCCTGGGAGATTCCGTCAGAGTTTTTCCTTCTCGGCTTTCTCCTTCTCCAGAAACTCCTTCTTATAGGTACATTTACCTATACCACAGAAGGGTTTTACGCCCTATTTGGCAGCGTATTCGCCTCTTTGTTTCCTTTGATTCCCGAATGGCCGGGAACCCAGATTAAAAAGACCTCATTTCTCTTGCCTACCTCATTGAGTTTTTTCCGGCACTACCAGATCATCTTTGAGTCGATGACGTAGGAGCTCAGTACTTTAATAGCACCTTGACTATCTGAGTGTATATACTTCTAAGAGATTATTTGTAGATTTATATCTAGACATCTTTCCATAGCTGAGATTTCCGCTTGAAAGACTCCTGCAGAGGTTTTGCAACCATCTGTATACCATTTTACTAAAATTATCATGGTATTTCGAGAGCTGAGAGTTTCCTTAGAAATAAAGAAGTCCTTTTTTGAGTCGAAAATGTAAAAATGATTATTTTTATTTCTGATTTATAAAAGATTATGTTTTCAAATTGATTACTTTGTGAGTAAAAATTTTTATCATTATTCTATCGACTGAAAAGTCCATTTGAAATCCGATTGTTCATGATCTGCCGTCTTGATAAATATTGAAATTGTCACAAATGAATCTGAATAGTATATTATGCAACGAGCGTATAATGATGCTATTATTCACAAGGTGAGGTTTAGGCGACGAGCGCAGGCCGGTGTGGCCTAAATCACCGAGTGAATAATGACCATTATACGCGAGAAGGATACTATACTTTATACTCGATTACTGAATATTTTTCTTCTATCACTACTGTGGAAAAATTCGAGTTGACATATGGGCATTTTTTTGATGAACTACACCATTTCCAAGTGTATTTCAGAAAGCGTCAATTGTATTTCAGAAAGCGTCAATTGTATTTCAGAATAGTCAATTGTATTTCAGAAAGCGTCAATTGTATTTCAGATTAGTCAATTGTATTTCAGAAAGCGTCACTTGTATTTCAGATTAGTCAATTGTATATCAGAAATCGTCAATTGTATTTCAGAAAACATAACTGAATTACAAATGACGGGTTCTGAAATACATATGATATAATCTGAAATACAATTGACGCTTTCTGAAATACAATTGACTAATCTGAAATACAAGTGACGCTTTCTGAAATACAATTGACTAATCTGAAATACAATTGACGCTTTCTGAAATACAATTGACTATTCTGAAATACAATTGACGCTTTCTGAAATACACTTGGAAATGGTGTAGTCATTGCATATTTTGTGATAAAAGTTTATCATATTTAAAGTAGATTTGGATCTCGATTGAAATTGGTATTCCCACCCATATTTATTAGTTAGGAAACTTTGAAACACTGAAGAAATATCAGTTTTAACAATATAAAAATCCAGCTAAATCCAGGAAGCATTTGATGACAGCAGTGAATAATAATTACTCATTATTCAATAATGGAAAGATTTTAAACAGTCGTGAATGAAATATTCTGAAAATTCTAATTTCCCCCACGACTAAAAATACACTCGCGTGTCGTTTTAAAATGGCCGATCCTCCCTAACCATTTCTACCTGTTCGAATTCCAGAAGAGTCCAGCCGTTTCAAATTACTTTCTCCTTCCTATGATCACATCTCTAGCAAGAAATTCATTCCCCAACGCAATATCTAAGGATTGATGAAACTTCGTATTAGACTTGATCCCAGATTAACGTTCTTGTTTGACTTCGCCATTCGTCTTTTTCCGTCTGCTTTAATTTAGTTGGGAAATGAATGGAGATTTGTTTGCTATTCTGTAGACGCGGACCAATGTCGTGAAAAAGATTCATGAAAGACGAGAACTGCCCAATTTCTTTTCCCTGATTTTTTCGGTAGGTAAAGTTTTCCCCCCGAATGTTCATATTAAGCTTAGCAGCGAGAAACTGATGAGACAAAGTTGAAGAACATAGGACCAAATGGGGCGAATGTTTCATCATTACCGCCTAGGTCAACATAATAATAATAATATTTCTTTATTTCAGATAAATTCAAGTTACATTGTGTATACATCATAGACTAACTAAACGGAGAATAGATGAGACACTAGTAGAACAAGCTTCAACGACATCTTTTTTTGTACAACATTACTACTTCGTGAAAAAAGCTCAATTGAAAAAGGAATCTGTATCGTAAAGCTACCTCAAAAAGAATTCTGTAGTGCACCTTTTGAATAGGTAGGTACACACATATACAAGGTGCAAAGAGTTTTTTGAAATTCAATTTCCAAAAGGAAATCAGAAATGGATTCGTGCAAGTTATCGATGAGTGAGGAAATTTATTTTCATGAAAATAATACCTGCAACGAACTTTCATCTGATTTTCTTTTGGAATCGAGAAGTGAGGATCAATAATCAAATCTGGATAGAATAAAAATTTATTAACTGAAATAGATATCACCAATTGAAAATACAGATTCATTTCATAAATATCTAATCAATAAACTAATGATTGCATTGAAAACATTCTCAAAAACTAACAATAATGAATTCAATAATACAAAATATGAGTATTTACCTACTAAACTTATTCAATACATGAAAAACTTTTTTGAAAACTATCTTAATTCTTATAGGTAACAGAATATATATAATATATATTTTGAAATTACCTTTTTGCATCTCGATTTTCACATCCAATAAAACAACACATCTTCACTCTTGCAGGCATATCGAAATTCATGATATTTCAAAAAGATCGTGTCAAACCACTCCTTCTGTCAGTTGACAATTCAAAGGTTTTTTGATAATAACGATTTTACATACTTACTATTTTCTCGATAGGATTTCCATGAATGCAACGACATCTAACTATCAAATTGAGAATAATTTTTTCGTGTATTAGTATCCTCCTCCGACAGGTGGCGCGACATATACGAGTGGCTCATCTATTATTTTAGTTTGTCTATGGTATACATAAGGATTAAATTTAAGTGAAATGACGTCACATAGGCTATGGCCTAGGGACGGCACGATTTTAGGGGCGGCAAATTTTCGGTGAATAAAAAAAAATTCTGTAACTCCTCTACGAAAATGTAGAAATAGCCATCTTCGAAAATTAAAACTCGCTGGACGGTGAGATATGAAGCTTGCAACAGCATGAACCAAAATTGGAAAGAAGTTGTCGAAGCTTTGAGTGTAATTGATGAGCGGGACAGATCTATGACTGGGAGCTAACATCTCTTGAAATCGCAATAATGTTCGCTGATGTATGCAGTCCAATTTTGTAAAGATTCGAGTGAGCGAAGCAATACAGAAAGTTGACATTGGTATAGAAAGATGAAGCAGTTTTGTATTGTATTGGTTGATTATATCGTAGGATTAAGAGATCAATTCGATCGATTTGCGGAGAGATCTAAGATCAATTCTGGATTCGAGAAATATCGAAGTGAAGAAAGAAGAGCCACAACAAGAACTGTTCCTGCTGATGTAACTCGAGTGGTGTTCATCTTGTTATAATTGACTATCAAACAAGAGAATTGAATGAACGTGAAATTGCAACCAGGGATTTGCTGCGAAGTTCTCCTTTTCATTAAAACTGCAATCGATTAGTTCTGAAGAATTAGGATTAAGGTTGACGCTCACTTGGACGAGACGAGACGAAACTAAGCGACGCGTTAGTTCGCCTGGGACCGCGCACTTGGACGAAGCGAAGCGACGATCAGCCATCGGAAGAAATTCCCCCTATTTTTGGGCCGCAATAAATTTTTATTACCCATGCTGCATGCTGACTACCCGAATGAACAAGGGTAGAGCTATTGTTCGAATCGTGTTTTTGGTCATAATCTTGTTTTAATAGCTTCGTCGTCCCACCTTCATATAGGAATGAAAAAAAATATGTGACGTGGAAAAAATTCGAAATTTTATTTCTGTTGGCAAGTTACAAAATATAACTTTTCTTCTCGAAATTACTTTTTTCCCCGGGAAAAAAGTGAGTGTATATATGTATTCGGGAAAAAAGTACTCACTTTTCTGCCGGATAGAGTTTTTTATGTACTAAATGTTACTGAATAAACTCTCTTATTATTATTATTAATTTCGTGAAAAGTTATATTTCTTTCCATCGTCATTTTTCTAGTCACAGAAAAAAATTATGTATTATACAAGGGAAAAAAGTACTAGATTTTAGATCGAGGTTATGTTGTCTTCCAACGAGAAGCGGAGGGTGACAAAAACCGAGAGTTATTTTTTCAAAACTATATATAAAATCATTGATACGAAATTTTTATTTTCTCTTTAACCGATTGAAAAAATTAAGTATTAATCTAATTCCTTCATTCTGGTGATTTCAGAAAAAAATACTTTTCCTACGACAATATCGAAAAATTTCCAGTAATGAGTTCTGGGAAGTTGCATTTTTTATTACCTTGCTGCATACCGCTTACCTGTATAAGCTTCAAATCAGACTAATTTATATTCAATTTATTCTGAATATACTTTTGCCGGGGCGGTAAAATATGGCGCTGTCCCTGGTTATTTTTGGGTATGGTCAGCCACAAGGCCGTAGCTAGAAAAAATTTTCGGGGGGTCCACCGAATGACAATTTTTCTAGTCCTGTACTTCAGAAAAATTTAGGGTCCAATGGGGTCCGGACCCCCCCCCCTCGCTACGGCCTTGGTCAGCCATGAAACATTTGTAAGAATCGTGTTTTGGTCATGATCATGTTTTAATTGGGAATTTTCCAATGAAATCCTCGTAGTTCTTCATCCAGGAATACAATTAAATATAAATAATTGATACGAAATGCTTATTTCTCTTTAACCGATTAAAAAAAACAAAGCAAGTAGTAATCGAAAGTTCAATGTTTGCATATCATATATCCCAAAAAGGAATTATTCCACAGTTTTCCAATTCTATCAGATATTTTAATTTCTTCGGATGAAGGGTTCCTCAATATTTTGTTGTATTTACATAATAAAATACCTATCCTTCAGACGATTTGAATTCACATTCACAGTTGTACAAAATACATTAATTTTGTTCGTTTTGTATATAAATTTCGTTTTTCCAGATCTCAATCGAGAAAATTCTAACCAACACTCTCATGAGCCATTCAAAACAAACTCATTTCACACAAATTCAAAAATAACTGTGTATTTCCCCATTGACAAAATTCGAGTACAAAATTTGAAATACAGCGCGCCGAACTTCCCGGCCGTCGGATACCTACTTGCCGCCTCGAGAAATTTCGCTCACATGCCCCAAAGATCTTCCTGGCGACCAACGACTCGCCGCCTCGTTGATCTTCGCTTCGCGTCTCCCAGGTGCGTGTCTACCCATTTATTTCAATGCAAAAGATCCCAGCGGAAAACGACGCGTTCCTTCCGACCGCTTCGCTTCGTCCAAGTGCGCGTCTGATCTGCCACGCGCCTAACGATTCTGATCTTCGCTTCGCGCCTCCCAAGTGAGCGTCTACCCATTTGATTCAGTGCAAATCGTGCCTGCGGAAAACAACTCTTCGCTTCGTTTCGTCTCGTCTCGCCCAAGTGAGCGTCAACCTTTAGCGGTTACTAATCTCATCTCTAGTTTTCCTGACGATTTAGATGAAAAACTTCACGATGAAGGTTTGCACTTCAAATCCTACTTAGTTCAGTCTTCAGTCAGAACAACCTTCGAAAACTCTACACGAAATGAGTACCTTCATTAGAAGTGATAAAAGATTAGTGCAAGTGTATGAATTATCTGTGCATTGAAGCTGAGTTGTTAAAAGAATTAGACTTCGAAGTAGTGTTGCAATAAATAGCGGAAAAGAAGGCAAGAAGAAAACCATTATTAGTTTGATGATAAAAACTGTAATTTTTTACTATGAAATATACACTCTGAAATATTAGATTGTTTTATTTCCAGATAAAAAATTGTCTTCATCAACTTCAGCGAAAATCACTCATTCAAAATTTTGAATTTTTCGAATTTTCCTTACTCAGAAGGGTGGCAAATTGTTTTTGGCCTAGGGAAGGAAAATAGTTTCATTCCGCCCTTGGTTTCATAATATCGATAGATAAAATAAGAAGCAGCTTTCTTATCACCGAAAACACCATTAGTCAAACATCTATAGATCTCAACCTTTTCCAGGGGTTTACAAGATGAAACAAGCTCTGTATCCCAGAGCATGTTCTGTCATCAAAAATTGACCTGTCTGAGTGTTTTCACAAATTCTGATTTGTTGTCGAGTTATTGATGGTGGACACTTTTAAGTGTGACACCGTGTATAGGACATGAAATGTTTTTGGAATATATGAAAAGGCGATTCCATCCAAGTCACGTGGTTCATTATTATTCCGAAATTAACCCTGATATTCAGAGTAAAAAATTAAGAGAAGCCCTGAACAGGTACTTTTGTGCGCTCGTTTGTTGGTGGAGCAATAAGTCTATTACCCCAAAATTTTGTATAGGACTTGAGATTCATGCTAAGTATATGGATACGAAACCTTAGCACGATCGGAATTATATTCTGGAAATTATTTAAAAAAATCTGTAAAAATAAAAAATAAAAAAAATACACTCTATGGTTCTGATGATGCGATCCTCTTGAAATTCTGTAAGAACATTCAGTATATCAATCTTTATTCACAGAATAAATTTCACTCGAATCGGATATCTTGTTATGGAAATATAAAGATTCTTCTTTTCAATATTCCAATTGAATTTTTTATGGTTCTGTCGACACTATAGTCACAAAAATTTGAATGAGGCTTGTTATGAGCATCCTGCATGTGGCCACAAAATTTCATTTCGATTGGTTTCGTTTTGTCTGAGGCATTGAGGAACAAAATTTTGAATGGCCATAATTTATGGAATACCCTGTATGATTTGACTTATCTTAAACGTGGCATTTAGGAGCCAAACTAACCCTGAAAATCTCAAGTCTCTAGCACAATCCCTTCGAAAGTAATCGTGCTCATGGCCGGACGGACAGCGCTACGCACAGAATTAAATTTGACCAAGGATTCGTCATCAGGGAGTCGAACCCTATCGTTCGTTAAGACCATTTCCGGCTCAAAATTCGTAAATTACAGACATTTGGGCAGAACGATATAGCACTCGTTTAAGTAGAACGAGCGCTCAAAAATATCACTGTTCAAATCTATTGGAAATGATTATCCAGTATTATGGATCTGTAGAATTCGCATAAAATCTGAGTTGACCTGGATTTTTAAAACCTTCTAGGTTAAGGGCAACTTTATCGGAATATCGACTAGATTTTAAGGACAAAAGATTATGACTGGTTAATAACGCAGAGGTTATTTTTATTTTTATCTTCTCATTATTTGCTCTTACGTTTTCGTATTTGAACTGTTTTTCCAGATGCATTTTCAAGGTATTTGACCAAAGCAGATGAAGGAAAGAGGAACCTTTGTTCAATTGAAGAAGAAGCTCTTTATATGAATTTTCAGCTTATTGAAATGTTATTATATGTCATCAATAATTTGGATCTATTATTTATTTATTTATTTATTTAGCGTATGGCAACATCACAGGTTATTACATAACAAGAATAATGAACTGCTTTTGCCATGTATGTTGAGGTGGCAGACTCGTGTACACTTGGTTCGAGTTTCCTTGTCAATTGGTCCTTAGAAGAACAGTTTGATGATTGTGTCATCATTTGTTGTGCCTGTGACTCTTTTGCCAGGAGATCTAAAGATAACTGAAGATTGTCTGGCGCCTCTTGTAGGGGCGTTCGGCATTGACCTCCGCGAGCGGACGGATTTTTTAGTCACGTGACCACAGATCGTACAGATAAATCTGAAATATCTGGGAATAAACGAACGGTACAGAGCATCTGCCACAGAACATACTGCTCTGTTCTACTTTTATAGATTATGAGATTTCAAAGATCACTATTTTGGGAAATATGCTCATCTTTTAACGATACTTTCACCCTTTCAGTAGCTCTTCCATAAATTCTCAATTAAATAATTAGGTGCAAAGGCACTGGCACTGAATGCAAAAGAAACGAGTAATGCAATATCCCCTTCTGGTCGTTGTTGGCGATAGTTGTACGAAAGATCCTGATCAGTTAATTGATTAATTACACGAAAAAGAAACGGGAAAGCAATATCTCCTCCTGCCCATTTATAACTATTATACGATAGCTATATTGAGAAATTTTAATGAATTAATTGAATTTTTAATGAATAAATGAAAACAGAAGAATAAAACTCTTAGAATTTTTCAATCTATCGGTTGTCGGATCAGGAAACTCAAAATAAAACAAAAAAAATATAAAAAACATAAAACTCTATGGATAAAATCGCTTTGCTCCGTCGAAATAGACCGAGCGAAAAGATCGACGTCCGATTGCTCAGATTTTTATGACGAACGGTACAGATGTGTATTCCCCTCAATCCGGATGTTATAAACGAACGGTTTAGATCGATCCGACACGTCCGATGTCGATGCCGAACGCCCCTTGTGTAGGGTTAGTTCACCCCCACGTGGTGCACCCTAGGTAACGCTAAATTTTGATCTATGTTCGTGATTTATTTGACTGTGGAAATTTAGTTAATCTTTTTAAGACGCCATTATCTCATTATTACAGTCGAGATGTTTTTGAGACTTGCGGACTAATTGAATTTTAGGCGATTGATTTGAAAACTGTTTAGTACAATGTTCTACCTTTTCATGATTTTTCACCATTCAATATAATGGAAGCTTCAACTCATTTTCTCCTATGGATTTCATTCACATTCATTCAGTTATTCGGTTACTGGTGTTGAGCTATTTTTTTCTATTCTGAACTTTCAAAGGGCTTCTGGTTTATCCAATATAGACTCTCCCAATCTCACCAACTTTATATGCAGCTAATGTTCTCTTAGTTACATTATCACATTATCAGGTTTGACTTAAGTTCAATTTGTCCTGAGTCTCAAATGCTGTTTTCAAATTGTATCAATTTTCAATGTTCTCAACTTTTCAGATAACCCAGGTATATAATATGGTATCACATTGGTAAATTACTTTCAACTCGAAAACAAAAGAAAACAGTGGCATGCAGTTGAATTTTTTTTTAATCACAACTGACATGAAACAAATTCAGACCTAACATTCTTTATTTTCAAAATTTGTTGGAATTCGTGGTTCTTTCAAATCAAGTTTGATTTTTTTCTATCAAGTATCTCAGTGAATATTTCAGAACTCATGAAATGCTCATAGGATAATTTAATTATTTCGATAGTTTATCTTTAGGTATACGTTCCACGTGATTGACATGGAACAAAAACACAAAAAAACTTCAACAGTATTTTATTGTTCTTGGAAAAAGTTATCACATGATTCTCCAGTGGAATTCGATAAACATTTTCAGTAATTTAAAATAGTAGATAAATTAAATACATAGAATCGTTTATAATTCACAAGTTCGCGATCATGAATGAAATATTGATGAATATTGAAGTAGATGGACAATTTTGTTCGGTTCCAAATAAATGATTTCATAGCTTAAACTGCAGTAAAATACTAAACATTCACATCTAAACCAAACTTTCACTAAACATACTTGAAAAATCAGGATATAACAACAAACTGGATTTCATCCCATGTTGGAGTAGCATCATTCATGAGATGGAAAATTCGTTGTATTTTACCATAATTTTCCACATTTTCATATCAATTCACCTCGGCATTAGTCAAGAAAAATTGTTGGGGCAAGAGGGTCTTCAACATAATTATATTCCTTTTCAGTACGGATTTTTGCTTCCTTCGATTGGATATCATTTTTCGCTCATTTCATACTTGTACGTTATGTGGAAAGTAATGATGAGCACTTATAAGCCTTTTAGATATGCATCATAAAGAAACTTCAACACACTCAAGCCTACAATCGCCATAAAAAATATCGCGATGCCTCCCCAAATATGGGCATTCAAATTACGAATTTGAAACGGCATTTCACATCTAGGACTATCTATCAAACAACTGACTTGACTTTGAATTCTTCTGTTTCGTTTCGGCATATTTTCTTGTATTTCAGCATAAAAAGTAGAATGAGTACAGGTGTTTTTTCAAGTCTAGAACTTGTAACGTAACAGTCCTAAATATTAAAATGTAACATTTCTTCATTATCCATGAAACTGTCACTCAATTCCGTTCAATCTGGATACTGTATATTGAGTGAATTGAAACATTTATGCAGACTTTCGAAGTACAGTGCTCGTCAAAATTATGTATCAAATTCATTTTATCAGAAGAAAAATATGTGACAACTAAATTCTGAAAAGGGTGAAGTTTTGTTTCACTTTTACCAAATTTTCATGCATTTTTTAGAATTTTTGTTGCACCCTGTGCCATCCCTATCAACCCTCTAAATTTTTTGAATATGGAAATTAGGTCATGTGGTACTTTTTTGGCAAGGTCTTTGTATTTTCTTTACAGGCATGTAGAAATTTTCAAGAAAATAGTATATTATATTATAAGGATTAAAAGTGCATATTTTTTTTACGAGCAATATTTGCAGTTGCGAGGCGCAGCCGAGCGAATGCAAAATTGCGAGTTAAAATAGGCACTTTTAATCCGAATAATATATACTATTTTTTCTCCAACCAAGTCAAAATTACAATAAAATTGGTTTTAGTGAAAAATCGTTCATAATTTGGTTATGAATTTGAACACAGAATCATGACAGTTATTGTCAAGTAGACTTCAAATGCATTTACTTTTAATCCAAGGATTAAAAGTAGCGTTTTTAATCCTAGGATTAAAAGTGTTGCTAAGTAACGAGTGAATTTTTGTACGGTAAGGAAATGTATGACTTTTGCACCTGAAAATAGTACAAAAATGTCAACATTTTTGATGGTTGGAGAAAAACAATATTTTTTTTAATTACAGTGGAACTTCCCTATAACGAACGTCTGTACAAGACATTTGCACCTTGAGTCCAAATTCCATGTTGAAAGCACCCCCTAAAACGAAGTGATTTCTCTCTATAACAAAATATTCGGAGAACATCACTATTTGAATGGGTACGGGTGGATTTTTCCGAAAATTTTCCGGACGTACGTAATAAATCCCGACCTTAAACTAAATCATTACGGCGGGCAGAGAGGTCCTTCTGAAACAGTTTTAAATACACCCCTGGCTGTTTAGTTTCAATCTAACCATTACGCTAGTGTGAAAGTTGCGAAAATGTCTAAAAGCAAGTGCTTAAGTATAAATGATATACTTAAATTTATCAGTGAAGTCGACCGACACATTGCCGACTATAGAAACAAATTTTCTGTATAACGATTTTTTTTTTGCAGATATAGCGCTTTCGTTAAAGGGAAGTTTACTGTAGTTCAGAGAGGTTTTCAGTATGTGCACTTTTTCATGGCTCATTTACCTTGAGACAATGGTACCTGATGAAATTTGTCACCGATTGATAGTTGACGATTACAGTTTTGTTCATGCACAACTTTCAAACCCTACAAACACTTTAATGGAGAAAAAAAATGGAGTGATATTGGAAATTTATTTTGGCATTGAAGTACCACCCGGAGAATCATTGTTCATTTCAAGATAAGTTAAATGTTCAAAATAACTACCATCGTTCTGGATAGGCAGTGTTTCACAAATTCTAATTTTTCACGTGAGGGGGTTAAAAGTTGTCCATGAACAAAACTGTATGAGCCATGGTAAAGTTCACATACTGAAAACCTCTTTTAACTAACTACAGTAGAACTTTCCTATAACGAAAACCTGAATAACGAATTTCCTACAAGACATTGCACCTCGAATCCAAATTCCATGCTTAAAACACCCTCTAAAACTAAGTCAACTCTCTCTATAACGAAATATTCAAAGATATCACTCTCATAGGCGTATCTAGCCTCAGTTTTCAGAGGGGGCCGCGGCCCCTATGTTATAGAAGTTTTTTTGTGATACCTATACGTAGTTTTTAATTAGAAATTTTCAGGAGGGGGCAGAGGTACATCAAGGGGGGCCTGACCCCACCTGGACCCACCTAAATACGCCAGTGATCACTCTTTGAATTGGTATTAGTAAGAAGGTATAAGGGTGGGGTTTTTCCGGAGGTACGTAATAAATCCCGACCTTAAACTAAATCATAACGGCAGGCAGAGAGATTCTTCTGAAACAGTTTTAAATACACCCCTGGCGGATTGGTTTCAATCTAACCATTACATTAGTATAGTATGAAAGTTGTGCGAAAATATCTAAAAGGAAGTTCTTAAGTTTGAATGATAAACTTAAATTTATCAGTGAAGTCTACCGCGGCATATTGCCGACTACCTATAGAAAAAAAATGTCTATATAACGAAAATTCTTTATAACGAATTTTTTTGTGGATTTAGCGCTTTCGTTATAGAGAAGTTCCACTGTAATTAAAAAAAAAATTTTTGAAAATTTCTGCATGCCTGTAAAGAAGATATAAACCCCTTGACAAAAAAGTACCACATGACCCACTTTCCATTCTCAAAAAATTTTGAGGGTTGATAGAGATGGCACAGGGTGCAACAAAAATCCTTCAAGAATTCATGGGAATTTGGTAAAAGTGAAATAAAAATTGACCTGTTTCAGGATTATGTTGCAAAATATTTCTCTTCTGAGAAAATTACATCGTTCCATAATTTTGACACTCACTGTACTTTATCAAATTTTAGCATCAACATACTGGCGAGTTTCAGAATTAGATATCAATCAATTCAGGAATGTAACGAAATCGTTACAGTTGTAACACGGTAACACCCTGATCTAAACTGTTTATTATGCCATATCAAAAATATATGTACAACACTACAACATATGATTTTTAATATCGTTCATTTCTAGATTAGATAAACCGGAATTAATGATATACAGGGTTGGTCATAAAGCTTCTTCTTCAACTTCTTTATATCTAGGACTCTTTCTGGAATGAAAATGATCTTTCTTCAAACAAAAACTGATAATGAAAACCCCTCAGTCGCTACCCTAATCAACTTCCATTTTGAAATGGAAACATATACATGTGTGGACACTGGCGTATTTAGGAGGGGTCCAGGGGGTTGCCAGGCCCCCCCTTGATGTACCGCCCCCTCTAAAATATTATAATCCAAAACTACGTAGGGGTATCACAAAAAAACTTCTACAACATAGGGGCCGCGCCCCCCCTGAAACTGAGGCTAGATACGCCTATGCGTGTGTACCTATTGAGGAGCTTAAAGCTTTCAGAAAATGGATTTTTTTGAGTACTCGTTCTACGTAAACGAGTTATAATATCGTTTTGCCCAAATGTCTGTAATTTTCAAATTTTAAGCCGGAAATGGTTTCAAACGATAGGTTTCCACTCTCTGATGAGGAATCTGGGGTCAAATTCAATTCTGGACGTAAGCATAAGCACGATAACTTTCGAAGGGATTGTCCTAGAGACTTGATAATTTGAGGGTGTGTTCTGTTCCCAAATGACGCGGTTGAGCCAAATCGTACCATAAAATATCGCTATTCAAAATTTATGTTCCTCAATATCTCACACAAAACGAAATCAATCAAAATGAAATTTCGCGGCACATGCAAAATGCTCAAAATAAGCCTCATGCAGAACTTTGTGGCTATAGTGTTAACAGAACCATAAAAAATTTAATTGGAATATTGAAAAGAAGAACATTTTTATTTCCATAACAAGACAGCAGATTCGAGTACAATTTGTTTTGTGAAAGAAGATTTATTTCAAGAGGATAGCATTATAAGAACCATGGAATTGATTTATTATTCATCGATTTTTTTCATATTTAATTTTATGAATGATTTCCAGAATATAATTCCGATCATGCTGAGATTCTGCATTCGTAAACTTAGCATGAATATCAAGTCCTATACAACATTTTGAATAGCATTATTGCTCCACCAATGATCGAGCGCTCGAAAGCACCTGCTCAGGGCTTTTCTTAAATTTCTACATTTCAATGGCACCTAAACATCCAAAATTAATAGAGCCCATATAAAAGAATTTCACGATGAAAAATTGGGGATGACGTCGACCAATGATTCCAAGGATTTCAGATGACGGAACTCCGACAATATACGTCTTCGTTTCACTTTCTTTCTTCGGAAAATTCAATTTATGAGAGACGACTGAGGGAAATTGAGCACAGACCTAATTGGTGGAAGTCTGGGGAATTATCATTAGTAATTGAATTCTATTCTTCTACTTACAAACCTAATTAGGCAGTTATTATGAATCTTTCTTTATACCGCGTATTTTCTATATTGCTTTAGCTCGAGATGGGATTAGAAGTTTTGAAGGGCCAAAGAAAGGGTTGGGTCGCTATCTATTTGATCTAATTTTGGTCAGATGCGAGGGTGGTTGTTTACAATGGGAGGCATTTGAAAGTTTGAATTTATCAACGGAATGAAAAAAATTGAGAAAAGCCCTGAGAAGGTGGTTTTGGGCTCTCGTTCATCAGTGAAAAGTGACTTGAGATTCATGCTAAGTATATGAATGAAAAATCACAGCATTCTGGAAATTAATCAAAAGATGCAGTATGTAAAAAATCAAGAAATAAAAAATAGTTATTTTTGTATCTAGTGCACTTTGGTGATCGAGAACTGATTTTTTTAACGAGGCGCAGCCGAGTTAAAAAAAAATAGTCGAGATCACCAAAGTATTTCGCGCATGAGATGCAAACAAAATTTTTCCTACAAACGCTTAGCTTAATATGAAAAAAAATATTGAACTGGTTTGAACTGTTTTTCCAAATCAAGTAATTAGGTATTATAACTATGGGCAATATATTCTATGTTGAAAGCAACACTCAATGTTAAAGAAAACGTGGATTTCAAGAAATTCACCAAGTTAAAATATAAAAATCCCATATAGTTTACATGCAGTGTGCGAAGTAAGTATTTCGCACACTACTTCGCGCACGGTGTCATAGTAACAAAGGAAAATGAAAAAAAAGGTCACTTCGCATATTCTTGCCAATGCGCGAACCTTGTCATTTTTTGACAATTGTAGAAAAAATAAATTTTATGATTTAGATGATGCGATCCTCTTGAAATTCTGCATGAACATTTAGTATATCAATCTTCATTCACATAATAAATTTCATTCGGATCGGATATCTTATTATGGAAATATGAAGATTCCTCTTTTCAATATTACAATTGAATATTCTATGGTTCAGTTCACACTATGGCCACAAAATTTTGCAAGAGGCTTATTATGAGTATCTTCGTTTTGTAAGAGTTATTGAGAAAAAACTTTTTTTGAATGGCCATATTTTATGGAACACCCTGTACGATTTGGCTGGTTAAAGAACCGTGGCATTTAGGAACCGAACTCACCCTGAAAATCTCAAGTCTCTATAGGATAAACCCTTCGAAAGTTATCGTGCTAACGGACGGACGGACAGAATTGAATTTGACCACAGATTCGTCATCAAGGAGTCGAACTCTATCGTTTGAGACCATTTTCTGCTCAAAATTCGAAAATTAGCCAAATTTTCGAATATCACAAATAAAAGTTCACATGAATCAAACCGTCTTCTTGAGCGCTCGTTCAACTTAAACGATATAGCACTCGTTTAAGTTCAACTCAAACGAGTTCTTGAAATTTTGCATGAATATTCAGTATAGTATTTTTCATTCTCAAAAAAAATTTCACTCGAATCGGATATTCTGTTATGGAAATATAATGATTCTTCTTTCAATATTGCAATTTTCTTTGGTTCTGTTAACACTATGGCCAAAAAATTTTGCATGTGGATTCAATATATCAATCCTCATTCACAGAAAAAATTTCACTTGAATCGGATATCCTGTTATGAAAATATTCCAATTGAATTTTCTATGGTATTTTGGATGAACATTCAGAAAATCAGTCTCCATTCATAAAAATAAATCTACTCGAATCGTCGAAATTGATTCCTCACATAACCCTTGGTGAAACATGATAAATTGAATAATAAAAAGAAGATAAAAAACACTTGACAAAGTTTCACAATTTTTATTAAAATATTAAAATTCATATAAAACATTCAGTTTTGAAAATGGGATAAAACCCGAAACACGCTTGTCAACGAATATTTTAATAAAAATTGTGAAACTTTGTCAAGTGTTCTTTATCTTCTTTTTATTATTCTACTCGAATCGGATATCTTTTTATGGAAATATGAAGTTTTTTTCAATATTCCAATTGAATTTTCTTTAGTTCTGTTCACACCATGGTCACAAAATTTTGAATGAGGCTTGTTATCAGCATTTTGCATTTGGTTGTAACATTTCATTCCGATTGGTTTCGTATTTTCTGAAATATTGAGGAACAAAAATTTTGAATGGCCATATTTTATGGAACACCCTGTACGATTTGACTGGTTAACGAGCTTAACCGAACCATTTTGGACCCGAACTCATCCTGAAAATTTAGAGTCTCTAGGACAATCCCTTCGAAAGTTATTGTGCTAACGGACTGCCCCACGGACAGAATTGAATTTGACCACGAATTCGTCATCAGGAAGTAGAACCCTATCATTTGAGACCATTTTCGGCTCAAAATTCGAAAATAACAGACATTTGGGAGAAACGATATAGCACTCGTTTAAGTAGAAAGAGCGCTCTAAAAAGATTTTTATCGGAAAATTTCACCACTCTGTATACCAAAAGTTGGCACGTTTATGACATGGATTCGAATGGAGGTTCCTTCTTAAAATGCTTTCAAAAATCATCCCCTTAACTTTTAGCATATCATATAGATCCCTGTATTTTCAATGGAAATACCGTTTCGTTATAACATTTCAAAATATGTAGTTTGCAATATTTTTTTAACATTCGAATAAAAATGAAAAAACCATAAAATGTTTTAATACAGCAACAATGAAGAAATTATAAATAGTATTATCAGAAACACGTCTAAGAAATTTGAGAAGTAAATCTGAAAATAAGTTTTGTCCAGAATGAATTCGATAATTAATAGTTATTTTTGTATCTAGTGCGCGAAATGCTACTTTGGTGATCGAGAACTGATAGTCGAGATCACCAAAGTATTTCGCGCATGAGATGCAAACAATATTTTTTCTACAAACGCTTAGCTTAATATGAAAATAAAATATATTGAACTGGTTTGATCTTTTTTGCCAAATCAAGTAATTAGGTATTATAACTATGGCCAATATATTCTATGTTGAAAGCAACACTCAATGTTAAAGAAAACGTGGATTTCAAGAAATTTACCAAGTTAAAATATAAAAATCCCATATAGTTTACATGCAGTGTGCGAAGTATTTCGCGCACTACTTCGCGCACGGTGTCATAGTAACAAAGGAAAATGAAAAAAAGGGTCACTTCGCATATTCTTGTCAATGCGCGAACCTTGTCATTTTTTGACGTGTGTAGAAAAAATAATTCTCGAAATTAAACAGATCTTGAAGCCATATAAGTCAACCAAAACAATTCGCAATATTTATTTTCTCAATTGTCCTTGTAATGTGCGAATAATTTTGCAGTTTCAATGAAAAGTGAGGATAGCTTAGAACTTGACAAAAAGATGTCCTATAAAGATAAAAGGGAAAATTAAATCGAAGCACGTACATAGGGGCTTATACAATTATGTGGGTGTTTATTTGAAAGGTCTCTACGGAATTGGTATCTGTCGCAAACATCTACTTCGAGTAACTTTAAGAACACAACAGGGGAGGCAGTATGAATTGTATTATCCATCGATTCCAGTCTAGAAGCAAAAAAAATGAGTAAAGTACTGACATCGCTTTTGAAGTGACTGTACCGAGTGACCAGTATGTTATCTATGGTGACCAGAATTGGAGATCCTTTTTTAATCTAAGAGATAGAAAAAAATGAATGGCACATTGCCGTAATCTTTTTTCGAGAATTTCATAATGCCGTCAACCGAATTGCTCTAACTTCTTTTGTTTTCGAGCAATAAGCCAAAGTTGACATTTAGGCAATTTCAACTTTGGTCATTATCTCCTTTCCTGTGTGTGCTATGAACTTGGAACAAAAATAAAGGGTTTTCCGATAAGAGGTATTATTTTTATATTCAAAGAAAAATGCTATTTATCAATATATAATGATCAGATGTTTATTTCATTATAAAGAAGAAGCTATGCCGTTAAAAGTGGAAAATAACATTAGGCAAATGACCACCACGACCACGCTTACAGGACCATATCCTTTTAATGAAATATTCCATAACTAAATCGCAAAGTGGCTGCCCTATGCCCTCGATAGCCTTAGGGGTCGTTTATACTGGCCCGTAACTTTAACTTTTCCCTTACCCTAAGAGTTGAAACATAGAAATTTCGTGCTATGGTTTATACTCGAACTTTAACTTATTCCCTTAAATAGAAGTTTTTCATTCATAATTTAAGGGCATAAGTTAAGGGCATAAGTTACGGGCCAGTATAAACGACCCCTTACGAATTCCATCCTTCACGTGGCCCCAAACGAAGAAGTCGCAAGGTGTTAAATCACAAGATTTCGGTGGCCAATTGCGATCACCTCTTCGAGAGATAACACGGTCCAGAAACTTTTCCCGCTAAAGAGCAATAAGGCTTGAGTTCTTGTGTTAACTGAATTTCATAAGCCTTAAGACCCAAATCTTTATGCAAAATACGGTGTAATGACGTTTGTGAAATGCCCAGTTCCAAAGAACGATGAGGAATGGAAAAACCTGGGTTTTCTTCAACACTTTCGGCTACAGCAGCAATATTCTCGGCTATTCTTGAGCAACGTGCACGGGTTTTATTCTTTACATCACTAACTTGTCCCAACAGCTCGAATTTTTCCACCAATTTCTTTATTGCGATCCGACAAGGTGCTTCACGACGACCCAAAAATGTTCGAGTTTTACGAACCGTCTCTGCCAAATTTTCACCATTTTATAGTGAATTTTAATATTTTCAATGAGTTCTTGAAGCGTGTATCGTTCCATTTTTATTTATGGCGTAGTTTCTACTTGTCTAATGTCAAAAAATGACAGCTTCAAAAGTGACGTCTACCGAAAAAGCGGGCCATTCAAAATACCCCCTCTTATTGGAAAACCCTTTATTATAAAAACACTTTTTCGGTAGGAATCTAGGAGCTTAATCTATTTTTTCTCAGAGGTTTCCTATCTGATCTGTTACATAAACTTATGTAACTTTAAACCCTTTATGGCAGATGATATATGTATTCGTTTTGAAGAGTTTCCAGCTCTTGAGCTGTACCAGTGCTTGTGCGCAGCCAATGGCAAGCCGTATTTCGAGCTTTTGAGTTACTCAGGATCACGAAACTCTTCAAAACGAATAGGCTAATTGTTATAATATTATTTGCTAAAGAAGAAAAGTTACAACTGTCAATAATGGCCGTATTTGAAAAACGCTCGTTATTAGATATGTAATTTACTATATTGGTTTTTTCATTGATAATTGCTATCTTGGCTGAAATTAAGACTTTCGGAAATGTCAAATTCGTCTTTCTCTGTCCCTCTGTGGCGCATTGGTTCTGAGATATTTTCAGGAAAATTGGCTCTTCAAAATATTTTGGTCATCGTACACGATTTTTCTTTGCGTTGTGGTAGGTTATGAGTACGCATGGAAACGCTCTTTAATTTTCACCAGTGGCGTCCGTACAGACTTCAGTTTCAAAATCATTGACATAGAGAATGGACTAAGCATTTCCTGTGTAACTGTACCATAAAATAGGGCCGATTCGTACCCATGGACCTATAATACTAACTGGACGTCGAACTTCCTAACTGTCACGTAGAAAAAAGTGAGGCAAGGGCCGCCATTTGCAGTTTGGGATGAAACTCGAATATTTCGATGTTCTATGCCATTTGTGCTCGAATTTTGATATAGACGTTACTTTGAAAGAAATGATGAAAAACGAACTCTGTATATTAGTGTTCTGTGAAAACTGACATTACGGACTATATAAAATAATAAATATTTCCGATTCTTGTGATTAGTTATTAAAATAATGTACCATTATGATAATTATACACTATAGTTCCCTCAAACACGGTGTAATGTCGATAATTCTAATATTTTAATTCGTTGAGAATTGACACCTCTCAAATTCAACCCAAACTGCAAATGGCCGCCGTTTGCCTCAAAATTTTGGACAGGTTCGCCATCTAGTTAGTATTATAAATCTATGTTCGTACCCTCTCTTTCTACAGAAGAGACAATTTCAAGCAGGTATTGCTCAGTCTATTCTCTATGTCTATGTTCAAAATAGAGCAAATTTAGGTTCGGAATTTTTAGACTTTTTCATTCTTATCAGGTTAGCCATGATATTATAGCGGAGATTGTGCAGCTAGCACAAAAGTTGATATGTTATTCAAAAGTACACTAAATGAGGTATTTTTTACTGAAGAGAAAGCGTGTGCATAATATTTAATATTTTTCGAAAAAACCATTGGAAAAATAGAACTGATTTTGTTAACTTCAGAATAGTGATATTCTTCTCCTTACCACGCCTACAATAAGAGTGTTTTCTGCACACTGACCTCTCATCTTGTAGCAAATTTCCGAATATGTGGTCAAATTTGATGAGACTACGAGAAAAACTGAATAATGATCTTTTTAGAGAAAAAACTTACAATTTTTCGTGAAATCAAGAAATGTTGAATTAAAGAATAACCGTCAACATTTCGTCCATGTGTTATGTTGTCTACTTTAAAAAGTAGACACCCTGTATTGTTTGAAGTCTCACACCCTATCATCATTTCTCGATCATCTCACACTCTCCTCTGAGAAAAGGTTTTAAAATATTTTTTTCAATTTCAGGAATGATGGAATGAACAATGGACATAACAAATTCAACACAGGAATCTTCGTGGAATATAAACAAACACGACCCAAATGCGAATCACACAGTCACTTTCATCATAGGCTTCAGTATTCTTCTAATTTTCATCCTCATTGGAATACTGGCCAGTACTTTCTTGTGCTACATACTGAAGAAAGATGTGTATTTGTGGGAGACAGAGCAGAGAAGACTGGACGAAGAAAATCAGATAACAGAAGATGAAATCGAGAAAGAAGAAGGGAAAACAGCAAAGGGTGGAAAAAATAATGAAATTGTTGATACTATTGAGTGAAACTGCACTAGGTTCATTCAGAAAGTTATGCTCAGAAGCTGGAAGTTGAAGTCGAATTCAGGAGAGAATTCTTTTTTATTCGTTTGTGTCATTTTATAATCAACCAATATTAAATTTTCATGGAAGGAAATAATTATTGAGGTCGTTAGTTTTTCAATTTTATGAGGTGATTCTTGATTCCTATTATTAGGGAATCAATTATATTTCATGATGTTTGAAAGAAATATGTGTGATGAAGCTGGCAATTTCAAGCTTATAATAAAATATATCGAATAAAAATATCTTTTAATTTCGAGTATATGTGTACCTATATACAGGGTGGCCATTTGAAAACGAAACAGACGAGATTACAGACGAAATAAATTTTTTCGATAGAAATGCTCGGACAGGTCGATTTCTGTTTCGAGGGGGACAACTTAAGATGTAGGTTACGGATGCATAGCGCTTCAACCCTTGCTACTACAACCCTCACCCCCAATTTTTGAATAGGGCAGATGGGGTGAGTGATACCTCATTTGAAAGGTATTTTTATACTGATTTCAGCACAGTAATTGTTTTTTCATTTTATGTATTAGTTCTCGAAATATTCTTAACTAAGTATTTGAAAATGAAGTGGTGTTTTCATGGCACTTGTAGTGTTTTTTTGTGAAAAATCGACATTTTGAGCTTCAAAACAACCATGACTGTGGCTTCCTTCCTCCAATCCACTGACATAGAAATCTTTAATCAAGATGTCGAACAAACAAAGCATATTGCGAAGGATCTCAATCTTGCTGAAACTCAATCTAAATTAACTTCGATATAATTTGCAGTATTTCCAATAACATGCGGTAACACTTGATCGATAGAAATCTCCAAAAAGTCCAAATATACGTACATATCTCTAATCAGATTACCAGGTAAGAAAATCAAATCATTAATGATGCCATAGAAATATTCCAGTCCCAATTCGTGAAAGGATTTCGACTTAATAATGAAGTGTTTTCTCAGTTGGCTTCAATAATGTTTTCATTTTGTTGATTATTGAATTCATATCTTTTTCAAAAAAATGAGAATCGATAATTTTTTATTTATTACGAACAGATCATTAAGTTGGCTTACTGGTTCTTTGACATGTGAATTATTCTTAGTTTTGAATCTAATTCATTGTGCGACATGGTTTATTCAATTGCAGAGCGGGTGGAAATAATTTCACTTTTTTTTGCAGACAATCAATGTGCGAATAGAACCGCAGAATTCTTCAATCAACGACATTTAGATAAGCATGGTTGTTTTGAAGCTCAAAATGTCGATTTTTCACAAAAAACACTACAAGTGCCATGAAAACACCACTTCTTTTTCAAATACCTAGTTAAGAATATTTCGAGAACTAATGCATAAAATGAAAAAACAATTACCTTGCTGAAATCAGTATAAAAATACCTTTCAAATGAGGTATCACTCACCCCATCTGCCCTATTCAAAAATTGGGGGTGAGGGTTGTAGTAGCAAGGGTTGAAGCGCTATGCATCCGTAACCTACATCTTAAGTTGCCCCCTCGAAACAGAAATCGACCTGTCCGAGCATTTCTATCGAAAAAATTTATTTCGTCTGTAATCTCGTCTGTTTCGTTTTCAAATGGCCACCCTGTATATTTCATAAATAAGAGCTAACATAACATACTATAAATAAAACAAAAAAGTCCCTGAGGTTGGTATAATTATAATTGTATTCTTTATACAACATACTATCTAAGTATAATACCAGAGCTCAGAGAAAAACCTCAGTAGAAAAAACCCAGTCTCGTAGATTTACAAAATTGAAACCACCTTATGTCCCATCACATGATATTTGTCTATAAATTTTTTAACATATTTCATACCACATCATCAAAGTTGAACCCTTTATACACCTTTTAGCTCCTAATTTTTTTCTTATATATTTTTTTGAACATAGAAGGATTTTTGAAAATGATTATTTTTCTTTATTAATAGTTATTTATACAACAAGTGAGTTAAATGAATGTTTATTCATGAGAAGAAAGTTCAACCCACGAGCCCGTAGGGCGAGTGAGTTAATTTCTTCGAGCGAGTAAACATTTTTAACTCACGTGTCGTATACAAAATTTTATCCCATTTTGATGAAAATTCAAATAATGAATACTTTTTAGAGGAAACATTAGGTATAATTCAAATTCATAACGAGATTTCCCTTCGATCGATGGTTGCTAGGGCACATGTTATTAATTGTTTGCAAGTGTCAATGAAAATTATAGAACAGTCAAAGAATTTTTTTGTATCTAGTGCGCGAAATGCTACTTTGGTGATCGAGAACTGATTTTTTTAACGAACCTTGTCATTTTTTGACGTTTGTAGAAAAATAACTATTTTCTACAACGTCAAAAATGACAAGGTTCGCGCATTGGCATTGGAAAATGCGAAGTGACCCTTTTTTTCATTTTCCTTTGTTACTATGACACCGTGCGCGAAGTAGTGTGCGAAATACTTACTTCGCTCACTGCATGTAAACTATATGGGATTTTTATATTTTAACTTGGTAAATTTCTTGAAACCCACGTTTTCTTTAACATTGAGTGTTGCTTTCAACATAGAATATATTGCCCATAGTTCTCAATCGGACATCAAGAAGGCGAGCAAATGCGATTTGAACTTTGATGGAAAAAATTCAAATTTTTCAAGTCTGTTCTTTGAATGATTCGATTTATTTCTGAAACGTTTGCACATATGAAAATATTTTCTATGCAGTTTCAAGAGTTCCTCTGAGCTGAATAAAATGAAGTATCAATTGTCTCAATCGGACATCAAGAAGCCGAGCAAATGCGATTTGAACTTTGATGGAAAAAATTCAAATTTTTCAAGTCTGTTCTTTGGATGATTCGATTTATTTCTGAAACGTTTGCACATATGAAAATATTTTCTATGCAGTTTCAAGAGTTCCTCTGAGCTGAATAAAATGAAGTATCAATTGTCTCAATCGGACATCAAGAAGCCGAGCAAATGCGATTTGAACTTTGATGGAAAAAATTCAAATTTTTCAAGTCTGTTCTTTGGATGATTCGATTTATTTCTGAAACGTTTGCACATATGAAAATATTTTCTATGCAGTTTCAAGAGTTCCTCTGAGCTGAATAAAATGAAGTATCAATTGTCTCAATCGGACATCAAGAAGCCGAGCAAATGCGATTTGAACTTTGATGGAAAAAATTCAAATTTTTCAAGTCTGTTCTTTGGATGATTCGATTTATTTCTGAAACGTTTGCACATATGAAAATATTTTCTATGCAGTTTCAAGAGTTCCTCTGAGCTGAATAAAATGAAGTATCAATTGTCTCAATCGGACATCAAGAAGCCGAGCAAATGCGATTTGAACTTTGATGGAAAAAATTCAAATTTTTCAAGTCTGTTCTTTGGATGATTCGATTTATTTCTGAAACGTTTGCACATATGAAAATATTTTCTATGCAGTTTCAAGAGTTCTCTGAGCTGAATAAATGAAGTATCAATTGTCTCAATCGGACATCAAGAAGCCGAGCAAATGCGATTTGAACTTTGATGGAAAAAATTCAAATTTTTCAAGTCTGTTCTTTGGATGATTCGATTTATTTCTGAAACGTTTGCACATATGAAAATATTTTCTATGCAGTTTCAAGAGTTCCTCTGAGCTGAATAAAATGAAGTATCAATTGTCTCAATCGGACATCAAGAAGCCGAGCAAATGCGATTTGAACTTTGATGGAAAAAATTCAAATTTTTCAAGTCTGTTCTTTGATGATTCGATTTATTTCTGAAACGTTTGCACATATGAAAATATTTTCTATGCAGTTTCAAGAGTTCCTCTGAGCTGAATAAAATGAAGTATCAATTGTCTCAATCGGACATCAAGAAGCCGAGCAAATGCGATTTGAACTTTGATGGAAAAAATTCAAATTTTTCAAGTCTGTTCTTTGAATGATTCGATTTATTTCTGAAACGTTTGCACATATGAAAATATTTTCTATGCAGTTTCAAGAGTTCCTCTGAGCTGAATAAAATGAAGTATCAATTGTCTCAATCGGACATCAAGAAGCCGAGCAAATGCGATTTGAACTTTGATGGAAAAAATTCAAATTTTTCAAGTCTGTTCTTTGGATGATTCGATTTATTTCTGAAACGTTTGCACATATGAAAATATTTTCTATGCAGTTTCAAGAGTTCCTCTGAGCTGAATAAAATGAAGTATCAATTGTCTCAATCGGACATCAAGAAGCCGAGCAAATGCGATTTGAACTTTGATGGAAAAAATTCAAATTTTTCAAGTCTGTTCTTTGGATGATTCGATTTATTTCTGAAACGTTTGCACATATGAAAATATTTTCTATGCAGTTTCAAGAGTTCCTCTGAGCTGAATAAAATGAAGTATCAATTGTCTCAATCGGACATCAAGAAGCCGAGCAAATGCGATTTGAACTTTGATGGAAAAAATTCAAATTTTTCAAGTCTGTTCTTTGGATGATTCGATTTATTTCTGAAACGTTTGCACATATGAAAATATTTTCTATGCAGTTTCAAGAGTTCCTCTGAGCTGAATAAAATGAAGTATCAATTGTCTCAATCGGACATCAAGAAGCCGAGCAAATGCGATTTGAACTTTGATGGAAAAAATTCAAATTTTTCAAGTCTGTTCTTTGAATGATTCGATTTATTTCTGAAACGTTTGCACATATGAAAATATTTTCTATGCAGTTTCAAGAGTTCCTCTGAGCTGAATAAAATGAAGTATCAATTGTCTCAATCGGACATCAAGAAGCCGAGCAAATGCGATTTGAACTTTGATGGAAAAAATTCAAATTTTTCAAGTCTGTTCTTTGGATGATTCGATTTATTTCTGAAACGTTTGCACATATGAAAATATTTTCTATGCAGTTTCAAGAGTTCCTCTGAGCTGAATAAAATGAAGTATCAATTGTCTCAATCGGACATCAAGAAGCCGAGCAAATGCGATTTGAACTTTGATGGAAAAAATTCAAATTTTTCAAGTCTGTTCTTTGGATGATTCGATTTATTTCTGAAACGTTTGCACATATGAAAATATTTTCTATGCAGTTTCAAGAGTTCCTCTGAGCTGAATAAAATGAAGTATCAATTGTCTCAATCGGACATCAAGAAGCCGAGCAAATGCGATTTGAACTTTGATGGAAAAAATTCAAATTTTTCAAGTCTGTTCTTTGAATGATTCGATTTATTTCTGAAACGTTTGCACATATGAAAATATTTTCTATGCAGTTTCAAGAGTTCCTCTGAGCTGAATAAAATGAAGTATCAATTGTCTCAATCGGACATCAAGAAGCCGAGCAAATGCGATTTGAACTTTGATGGAAAAAATTCAAATTTTTCAAGTCTGTTCTTTGGATGATTCGATTTATTTCTGAAACGTTTGCACATATGAAAATATTTTCTATGCAGTTTCAAGAGTTCCTCTGAGCTGAATAAAATGAAGTATCAATTGTCTCAATCGGACATCAAGAAGCCGAGCAAATGCGATTTGAACTTTGATGGAAAAAATTCAAATTTTTCAAGTCTGTTCTTTGGATGATTCGATTTATTTCTGAAACGTTTGCACATATGAAAATATTTTCTATGCAGTTTCAAGAGTTCCTCTGAGCTGAATAAAATGAAGTATCAATTGTCTCAATCGGACATCAAGAAGCCGAGCAAATGCGATTTGAACTTTGATGGAAAAAATTCAAATTTTTCAAGTCTGTTCTTTGGATGATTCGATTTATTTCTGAAACGTTTGCACATATGAAAATATTTTCTATGCAGTTTCAAGAGTTCCTCTGAGCTGAATAAAATGAAGTATCAATTGTCTCAATCGGACATCAAGAAGCCGAGCAAATGCGATTTGAACTTTGATGGAAAAAATTCAAATTTTCAAGTCTGTTCTTTGGATGATTCGATTTATTTCTGAAACGTTTGCACATATGAAAATATTTTCTATGCAGTTTCAAGAGTTCCTCTGAGCTGAATAAAATGAAGTATCAATTGTCTCAATCGGACATCAAGAAGCCGAGCAAATGCGATTTGAACTTTGATGGAAAAAATTCAAATTTTTCAAGTCTGTTCTTTGAATGATTCGATTTATTTCTGAAACGTTTGCACATATGAAAATATTTTCTATGCAGTTTCAAGAGTTCCTCTGAGCTGAATAAAATGAAGTATCAATTGTCTCAATCGGACATCAAGAAGCCGAGCAAATGCGATTTGAACTTTGATGGAAAAAATTCAAATTTTTCAAGTCTGTTCTTTGGATGATTCGATTTATTTCTGAAACGTTTGCACATATGAAAATATTTTCTATGCAGTTTCAAGAGTTCCTCTGAGCTGAATAAAATGAAGTATCAATTGTCTCAATCGGACATCAAGAAGCCGAGCAAATGCGATTTGAACTTTGATGGAAAAAATTCAAATTTTTCAAGTCTGTTCTTTGAATGATTCGATTTATTTCTGAAACGTTTGCACATATGAAAATATTTTCTATGCAGTTTCAAGAGTTCCTCTGAGCTGAATAAAATGAAGTATCAATTGTCTCAATCGGACATCAAGAAGCCGAGCAAATGCGATTTGAACTTTGATGGAAAAAATTCAAATTTTTCAAGTCTGTTCTTTGGATGATTCGATTTATTTCTGAAACGTTTGCACATATGAAAATATTTTCTATGCAGTTTCAAGAGTTCCTCTGAGCTGAATAAAATGAAGTATCAATTGTCTCAATCGGACATCAAGAAGCCGAGCAAATGCGATTTGAACTTTGATGGAAAAAATTCAAATTTTTCAAGTCTGTTCTTTGGATGATTCGATTTATTTCTGAAACGTTTGCACATATGAAAATATTTTCTATGCAGTTTCAAGAGTTCCTCTGAGCTGAATAAAATGAAGTATCAATTGTCTCAATCGGACATCAAGAAGCCGAGCAAATGCGATTTGAACTTTGATGGAAAAAATTCAAATTTTTCAAGTCTGTTCTTTGGATGATTCGATTTATTTCTGAAACGTTTGCACATATGAAAATATTTTCTATGCAGTTTCAAGAGTTCCTCTGAGCTGAATAAAATGAAGTATCAATTGTCTCAATCGGACATCAAGAAGCCGAGCAAATGCGATTTGAACTTTGATGGAAAAAATTCAAATTTTTCAAGTCTGTTCTTTGGATGATTCGATTTATTTCTGAAACGTTTGCACATATGAAAATATTTTCTATGCAGTTTCAAGAGTTCCTCTGAGCTGAATAAAATGAAGTATCAATTGTCTCAATCGGACATCAAGAAGCCGAGCAAATGCGATTTGAACTTTGATGGAAAAAATTCAAATTTTTCAAGTCTGTTCTTTGGATGATTCGATTTATTTCTGAAACGTTTGCACATATGAAAATATTTTCTATGCAGTTTCAAGAGTTCCTCTGAGCTGAATAAAATGAAGTATCAATTGTCTCAATCGGACATCAAGAAGCCGAGCAAATGCGATTTGAACTTTGATGGAAAAAATTCAAATTTTTCAAGTCTGTTCTTTGGATGATTCGATTTATTTCTGAAACGTTTGCACATATGAAAATATTTTCTATGCAGTTTCAAGAGTTCCTCTGAGCTGAATAAAATGAAGTATCAATTGTCTCAATCGGACATCAAGAAGCCGAGCAAATGCGATTTGAACTTTGATGGAAAAAATTCAAATTTTTCAAGTCTGTTCTTTGGATGATTCGATTTATTTCTGAAACGTTTGCACATATGAAAATATTTTCTATGCAGTTTCAAGAGTTCCTCTGAGCTGAATAAAATGAAGTATCAATTGTCTCAATCGGACATCAAGAAGCCGAGCAAATGCGATTTGAACTTTGATGGAAAAAATTCAAATTTTTCAAGTCTGTTCTTTGAATGATTCGATTTATTTCTGAAACGTTTGCACATATGAAAATATTTTTCTATGCAGTTTCAAGAGTTCCTCTGAGCTGAATAAAATGAAGTATCAATTGTCTCAATCGGACATCAAGAAGCCGAGCAAATGCGATTTGAACTTTGATGGAAAAAATTCAAATTTTTCAAGTCTGTTCTTTGGATGATTCGATTTATTTCTGAAACGTTTGCACATATGAAAATATTTTCTATGCAGTTTCAAGAGTTCCTCTGAGCTGAATAAAAAAGTATCAATTGTCTCAATCGGACATCAAGAAGCCGAGCAAATGCGATTTGAACTTTGATGGAAAAATTCAAATTTTTCAAGTCTGTTCTTTGGATGATTCGATTTATTTCTGAAACGTTTGCACATATGAAAATATTTCTATGCAGTTTCAAGAGTTCCTCTGAGCTGAATAAAATGAAGTATCAATTGTCTCAATCGGACATCAAGAAGCCGAGCAAATGCGATTTGAACTTTGATGGAAAAAATTCAAATTTTTCAAGTCTGTTCTTTGGATGATTCGATTTATTTCTGAAACGTTTGCACATATGAAAATATTTTCTATGCAGTTTCAAGAGTTCCTCTGAGCTGAATAAAATGAAGTATCAATTGTCTCAATCGGACATCAAGAAGCCGAGCAAATGCGATTTGAACTTTGATGGAAAAAATTCAAATTTTTCAAGTCTGTTCTTTGATGATTCGATTTATTTCTGAAACGTTTGCACATATGAAAATATTTTCTATGCAGTTTCAAGAGTTCCTCTGAGCTGAATAAAATGAAGTATCAATTGTCTCAATCGGACATCAAGAAGCCGAGCAAATGCGATTTGAACTTTGATGGAAAAATTCAAATTTTTCAAGTCTGTTCTTTGGATGATTCGATTTATTTCTGAAACGTTTGCACATATGAAAATATTTCTATGCAGTTTCAAGAGTTCCTCTGAGCTGAATAAAAATGAAGTATCAATTGTCTCAATCGGACATCAAGAAGCCGAGCAAATGCGATTTGAACTTTGATGGAAAAAATTCAAATTTTTCAAGTCTGTTCTTTGGATGATTCGATTTATTTCTGAAACGTTTGCACATATGAAAATATTTTCTATGCAGTTTCAAGAGTTCCTCTGAGCTGAATAAAATGAAGTATCAATTGTCTCAATCGGACATCAAGAAGCCGAGCAAATGCGATTTGAACTTTGATGGAAAAAATTCAAATTTTTCAAGTCTGTTCTTTGATGATTCGATTTATTTCTGAAACGTTTGCACATATGAAAATATTTTCTATGCAGTTTCAAGAGTTCCTCTGAGCTGAATAAAATGAAGTATCAATTGTCTCAATCGGACATCAAGAAGCCGAGCAAATGCGATTTGAACTTTGATGGAAAAAATTCAAATTTTTCAAGTCTGTTCTTTGGATGATTCGATTTATTTCTGAAACGTTTGCACATATGAAAATATTTTCTATGCAGTTTCAAGAGTTCCTCTGAGCTGAATAAAATGAAGTATCAATTGTCTCAATCGGACATCAAGAAGCCGAGCAAATGCGATTTGAACTTTGATGGAAAAAATTCAAATTTTTCAAGTCTGTTCTTTGAATGATTCGATTTATTTCTGAAACGTTTGCACATATGAATATTTTCTATGCAGTTTCAAGAGTTCCTCTGAGCTGAATAAAATGAAGTATCAATTGTCTCAATCGGACATCAAGAAGCCGAGCAAATGCGATTTGAACTTTGATGGAAAAAATTCAAATTTTTCAAGTCTGTTCTTTGGATGATTCGATTTATTTCTGAAACGTTTGCACATATGAAAATATTTTCTATGCAGTTTCAAGAGTTCCTCTGAGCTGAATAAAATGAAGTATCAATTGTCTCAATCGGACATCAAGAAGCCGAGCAAATGCGATTTGAACTTTGATGGAAAAATTCAAATTTTCAAGTCTGTTCTTTGGATGATTCGATTTATTTCTGAAACGTTTGCACATATGAAATATTTTCTATGCAGTTTCAAGAGTTCTCTG